>JAQGAG010000182.1:0-21640 GCA_034696835.1 Lepidocyrtus lignorum
TGTCCTACTAACGATATATACCTACATACAAAGTTTGAACGAAATTGAGCCACGCGTTCAAAAGTTATCGTGTTTACAGACGGACGGACAGACGGACATGACAACTATTCGCTATACTAGCTTTCAGCTACGTAATAATTTGGTGAAAATCATTCTTCTTCTTGCACGCACATGAAAAATATGCGACAATGGAATGCAAAAAGTAGGGCTTTCACTTTGTATCCTTTTACATCATTTCATAGCACCACCGTTTCGTTCAAGAACTTTCCCTGGCGCAACCCGTCTTTGTTGCTGCTTGCAAGCATAGCAGTGGTATGGTGGTATCGTTCCAGCAAGCAACCTCTTCAATTGCATTGTGCCCCAACAAATTGAACGCATAATCGCACGCATAAACAGAATCAGATGGAGTGACAGGAACATCACAACAAAAATTCTGTTTTTTACTCAAAGCACGTGCAAAATGTCGAGTTCTACAAAAAAAAACGGTTTTGCAAGTCTGTGAATATTTGCTATAAATTAACATAATGGAGAACTGCTTGTTTTGCTTAAAGTCTTGCTCCAAGAAACCTCCCCCACCACCTGATGGAGGGATAGTGGGTGCCTCAAACTGCAAATCTTTGGAGGCACAACTTTTGCAACATTTTGTGCTCAGAAAGTTACTGGACGTTCCAGGGGACCGGTGTGAGGAATCGTTGAAATGGGAAGATGGAAGCGACAACACAAGCCTTCGGGTTTGTCTGAAGTGCTCTGAAGTAGTTTGGGAGGCTTGGGGCATTCATCTTAAGCTGGTTACTTTGGAGGCGAGACTCAAGGAGGCCAAGGAGGAAATTAAAAGGAGCATGTTGGGAAGCTTAAAGAAGTTACGGAAGGGTCAGTTGGTGGTTTCAAGTTGGGAGAATGAAATCCGGATGTCAGTGTTCCCAGGTATGTAGTTGAAGACATTTGCCGAGTGGTACCAATAATGTAAATGCGGAATTAATTAGCTAACTACTACTATGACTAATGTCGTGTCATTTTTGAATTTTAGAGGAAATGGCTGCCCGATGTCAGCCCCAGAAGATGAAAATGGAAGTCGTGGACCAAATGAATATTGATCCATTCATAACAGAATCTGATAATGAGGACTATGACTATGCTCCAGAACCAGAGAATCTCGATGCCGGCACTAAGAATAGATCAGTTAACCGGAAACGAAGGAAGACGATTTCGGAACCAAATGTAAAAGCTAAGAAGAAACGACCCTACGCGAAACCGCAGAGACGTCCTCCAAAAAACGTAGTAGCAAAGGAGCCCCACAGATGTAACTTCTGCCCTGCGAGATTTCGAGAACCCGAACCCCTTCAAGATCACCTTGTCATTCATGAAGAAAGTAAGAAAATGGGATTGGAATGTGAAATCTGTTTTCATCCGGCTAGAACGAAAAACGAACTGGAGGGGCATAAATTTCATGCTCACGATAATGCAAGTAAAACGTTTAGCCGGCCGTTTGCCTGTGGAGTGTGTGACTTCACAAGTAAGAAATGGAAGATGCTGAGGGATCACGCAACCAAAGAGGTAAATATGGAAGAAGGATAATATTTTGAAGTTGGGTATTATTTAGTAATAAAGTAGTTTTACATTATTTTCAATTCAAACTGCTTACTTAGGTAGTAAAGAGTAATTCGGTTATTTATTTGTTTTTAGCATCCGGACAAACCAGAGGACGAGCTCGGCCCAGACTTCCAGCTGAAATGCGAAGCTTGCTCGAAATTCTTTAAGGGTGTCCCCTTTTTGATTAAACATCAGAAATATGAACATCCGGAGTTGTTTGGAGTTCCGTCCGCACCTGTCCAATGTGAACTGTGCCCAGAATTACTTCCAAATATCCTCCGCCTCCAATACCATTTGAAAGCTAAGCATAAACGGCTTAACTCTTTCATTTGTGATCTGTGTGGGAAGGCATACGCCTATCAAGGTCATCTTGATGCGCATCACAAAGCTGCGCATGGTGGTGCAAATCAACATATTTGTGATTTATGTGGTGCCACATATGCCTATCTACATGGTTTATCCAAGCATTACGAAAAGTTCCATCCCGAAATTTCAAAAAATGGGAACACCAAGGTCGGAGCGAAATCCACGTCTGGTAACCAAATTGGAGAAGAATTCAGCTGCAAATATTGTGACTTAAAGTTTACTTTCAAAATTTCCATGATCCGTCATGTGAAAACTCACAAGGAGTCGTTGGGAGTTCAATGTGAGATATGTTCTAAGTATTACTTCACGATTCAGTCTTTAAAAATACATATGAAGTTGAATCATCCCACTTCAGATCTGAAGACTCAATGCGCCCATTGCTTTAAAGTGTTTCCGAATCGTCAGTACATGCAAACCCATGTAGCGAATTATTGCAAAATGAAGAAGATCGACGGGCCATCGTCAATGTCACCGTTACTTCAATCTGAGCAGACATGAGGAGGGGAACCACAAATATATAAACAAACATCGAGCTGAACCCTGTTCTTCAAACGGATCCTTGACATCTTTCATCCACACTCGGTTTTGAAATCAAATCTTGAAAGTCATGAAATTTCGTAAACTGGTACATACTTCCGTATTTTTAAAATTTTTGTATTTAAATTATTTTGTGATAGGTTAAAAATTATACTATATACATACATACGTTCCTAATATAATGACGTAATTTTTACGTTTTATTAATCCAAGATTAAAACTGACAGGATTGGTCATTTGCATAGAAGATAATTTTGGGCCACAAATCACCTTTCCTAATAGAAAATTTTCCTTCATAATTTAGACAAATCATCCCTCTCCTTTAAATACAATCTGGAGTGATGCTTGCCACATCAGCGATCCCTGCATTTGATAAAATATTTGAAAATTTAGTAGTTGTTCTACATAATAGGGCCATTGTCATATCCAATTCATCGCGGAAAATTTAACGTTCTCGTTCTCACTAGTACTTTTTCAAAGTATGAAGGTAATATGAATGAAGTTCCAGTTCATCCAATAATTTGCCGAAAATCACTCTTCTTGCACGCATGCAAATGAGACAATGCAATGCAATACGCCAATAAGTTAATAAGTAATTGGGCTTTCACTTTGTATCCTTTTATATCACTTTTCATAGTACAAGAACTTTCCCTGGCCGGAACCGTCTTTGTTGCTGTTGCTGCTAGCAAGCAGCATAGCAGTTGGTATCAATATCGTTCCCACAACCCTTCAATTGCATTGTGCCCCAACAAATTGAACTCAATCGCGGACTCATTATTGCACGCATAAACAGAATCAGATGCTGGGGTGACAGGAACATCACAACAAAAATTCTGTTTTTTTACTAAAAGCACGTGCAAAATGTATGCAATTCGAGTTCTACCAAAGACGGTTTTGCAAGTCAGAGGGAATATTTGTTATAAATTTAGCATAATGAAGAACTGCTTGTTTTGCTTAAAGTCTTGCTCCAAAAAACCTCCCCCACCACCTGATGGAGGGATAGTTGGTGCCTCAAATTGCAAATCTTTGGAAGCCCAACTGTTGCAACATTTTGTGCTCAGAAAGTTACTGGACGTTCCAGGGGACCGGTGTGAGGAATCGTTGAAATGGGAAGATGGAAGCGACGACGCAAACCTTCGAGCTTGTCTGAAGTGCTCTGAAGTAGTTTGGGAGGCCTGGGACATTCATCAAAAGCTGGTTACTTTGGAGGTGAGACTGAAGGAGGCAAAGGAGGAAATTAAAAGGAGCATGTTGGGAAGCTTAAAGAAGTTACGGAAGGGACAGTTGGTGGTTTCAAGTTGGGAGAATGAAATCCGGATGTCAGTATTCCCAGGTATGTACATGTGAAGAATGGCACCAATAATGTTAATGTGGAATTAATTGGCTAACCGCGACTATGACTTACGTCGTGTCATTTTTGATTTTTAGAGGAAATGGCGGCCCGATGTCAGCCCAAGAAGATGAAAATAGAAGGCCTGGACGAAATGAAAAGTGATCCATCCATAACAGAAAAACGCGTGGCCTTGCGTGTGAAGGTCGAAGACGAAGGAATCCAAGATGGTTATTTAAATAGCCTATCTGATAGTGAGGATTATGCTCCAGAACCAGAAAAACCCGAGGCTATAGCCCTCACTAAGAACAAGTCAGTAAACCGGAAACGAAATATTACAAATTCCGAACAAAACGTGAAAGCTAAGAAGAAACGACCCTACGCGAAACGGCAAAGACGACCTCCACGAAAAAGTGCAAAGGAACCCCACAGATGTAAATTCTGCCCTGCAAGATTCAGAGAACCCCAACCCCTTCAAGATCACCTTGCCATTCACGAAGAAAGCAAGAAAATGGGACTGGAATGTGAAATCTGTTTCCATCCAGCCATAACGAAAAAGGAACTGGAGGGGCATAAATTTCATGCTCACGATGATAAAAGTAAAAATTTTAGCCGACCGTTTGCTTGCGGAGTGTGTGACTTCACCAATAAGAAATGGAAGGTGTTGAGGGATCATGCGACTAAAGAGGTAACGATAATGTGGAAAAGCGGTATTGTGAAGTTGGTTCTCATTAAATTTTATTTGCAAAATATTTACAAATTTTTTAACTTTTAGCACCCGAACATACCAGAGGATGAGCTCGGCCCAGACTTCCAGCTGAAATGCAAAGTTTGCTCGATATTATGTAAGGGTGCCCCCTTTTTGATTAAACATCAGAAATACGAACATCCGGAGTTGTTTGGAGTTCCGTCCGTACCTGTCCAATGTGAACTGTGCCCAGAATTGCTTCCGAATATCCTTCACCTCCAATACCATTTGAAAGCTAAGCATAAACGGCTCAACTCTTTCATTTGTGATCTGTGCGGGAAGGCATACGATCAGCAAGCTCATCTTGATAAGCACAGAGCTGCACATGATAGTAGAAATCAACATATTTGTGATTTATGTGGAGCCACATATGTCTACCGAGATGGCTTATCACAGCATTACAAAAATTTCCATCCAGAAATTTCGAAAAATCAACGTACCAAAGCCGGGGCGGCGAAAGCCACTTCTGGCGACTCAATGGAAGAAAAATTCAGCTGCAAATATTGTGACTTAAAGTTTACGTTCAAAATTTCTATGATCCGGCATATGAAAACTCACAAGGAGTCGATGGGAATTCAGTGCGAGATATGCTCCAAGTACTACTTTACAATTCAGAGTTTAAAATTGCATATGAAGCTTAATCATCCCACTTCGGATCAAAAGACTCAATGCAAATTTTGTTTCAAGGTGTTTCCTAACCATCATTACATGCACACCCACGTAGTGAAGTATTGCAAACTGAAGAAGATCGATGGGCCTTCGGCAACGTCACTGTTGACTCAATCTGAGCAGTCAGAAGGAGGGGAACCACAACTTTTAACAAACATCGAGCTCAACCCTGTTCCCCAGAGCGATCCTTGACTTCTTTCTCCGGACGCAGTTTTGACTTTCGTGATATTTCGTAAACAGGAACATTCCGCATTAAAAAATTATTTTGTGATAAGTTAAAAATAATATACACTACGTCCCGAATAAAATGGCGTAATTTTTACGTTTTATTAATGCAAGATTAAAACTGGCAGGATTGGTTTATTTGCATAGGAGAAAATTCTGGGGCACAAATCATCTTTCTCGACAGAAATTTTCCTTTATAATTTAGACAAATCATCCCTCCTTTGAATACAATCCGGAGTGATGCTTGCCACATCAGCAATCCCTGCAATGAAGTATTGGATATTTATTTTCCTTGTTGGTTTATCCATTCCTATGCTAATGGAGTATAAATATTTGAATTTGAAAGTTTAGTTGTTTTACCTGATAGGGCCATTGTCATATCCAATTCATCGCGTAAAATTTCAAGAACTCGTGTTACTCCACGAGCCCCATCAACCCCGAGACCATAGATAGCAGGTCGGCCAACAAATGCCTAAACCATTCGTATAACAGTGCCAATATTTCAAAACAGGAAATAGAAAAGGTGCCACTCTGTCGAATTAATGCTTTTCATACCATTTTTGCACCGAGGGCTAGTGCCTTAAATATATCACTACCACGACGTATTCCACCGTCCATGTATACTTCCGCACGTTGACCTACTGCTCGCAAAATCCCCGGAAGAATGTCAATCTAGATTTTGTTTAAAACCCGGTTAATTGCAGATTTGATGTCCTATCGTATTGAGTAACTGATAATGAGCAGATATTCAAGTTTACCGTGGCAGGCGCAGTGTCGATTTGACGACCGCCATGATTTGAAACCCAGATCGCATCAGCTCCATGCTCAATTGCCCGACGTGCGTCATCTGGAGTTTGGATTCCTTTCACTACCAGGGGTAGTTTTGAAACGCTTGAAGTTAAAATAAACCAAAGTTAAAAATTGGACTGATCAATCGTGTTGTGTATTAAAAACTGACATTAAGTCTTTTTTAGAAACCTCTTCAGCCATGAAACAGCTTCCCATGTTACCCCGTGATCCAATTCGTCGTGCATTCTAAATATATTCACTTCCTTCTCTTTGTAGTCTGGTGCCCCATTTGGCAATCTGCAAGCCCAACGAGTGATTTAGAAATTTCTGCTGCACTTTAAACTTTCTTAATTATTGCGGCAAATGAAAATTGATTTTTTTAAAGGTTACTTTAGGTGGCTGGGAAATTGGAGTGGATGCCTCACACTAGATCTCCTATTCCCAACATATTGCGCATCAACCGTAAACACCATCGCCTCAAAACCAGCCTTTTGAGCACGCTCAATTAACGCTTTCGTGATGGATCTATCTTTGTGCATATAAAACTGGAGCCATTTCCGAGCATTTGGAGCCACATCAGCTAGCTCCTCGTAACTGGATGTCGCAAAGACGCTCAACACCATGATTCCGCCAATCTTTTCGACGGCTTTAGCCGATCCACATTCACCATCCGGGTGAGCTAACCTTTGGAAAGCGGATGGGGAAATTCCAAGAGGTACTTTAACCTTTTTACCCAAAATGGTCGTGGAAAGATCTCGTTTGGAGACATCTCTCAACATGCGAGGTCGAATTAGGATTCTATATAGGAAACAATAAAATTATATAAATAACATCGAATTGTGTGATTCGATAATTTTATTTATAAGTTGGTTATCAACCTCGAATACGCATCCAAATTATCTTTCACGGTAAGCTCATCATCCGCTCCAGAAGAAAAGAACTCCTTAGCATTCTTCCCAAGTTTGGCTGTAGCTTCCTTCTGGAAGTCATTTACACAAACTAGATGGTTCATCGTCTCAATATTTCTATCACAATTTTTAACACTTTCTTGACAGCCAAAACCTTGCTCGTCTGTGACTATGAATCCAACAGTCCCGCCCAAGTGTTCAGGAATTAATGCAATAATAATAGATAATCAGAAAAATAACTTTAATTGGACCATTCAAACTATTTCTTAATTTCGTTATGTACCTTTCATTTCCTAATTAATGCAATGCAGGGGAGCAATCGCGTTCTTGTGGAGATGTAAAAAGCTTGTGTGAAAGTAGGAAGATGAAAACGTGTTTTGGATTATCACTTCCAAAGTAGAAACTGAAGCGATGACATTTTGATTGAGTCGGTCAACCAAGATAACTTTAATCATAGTTAGCTGATTATGCTGCGTGGTTCTTTCGAGCCGATAAATCCCAACCATGCTATGCTGCTGTCATACATGACAGTATTAAAGTGTTCATTAACTTGTTATCGCATTTTTAAAAGACTGGTTTTTATTAAGAACATCTAACCCATTTAATATCTACAGAAGTTGTAGTTATAATTACTACACACATATAACACATATTTGATTTTAAAAAATTATCAGTCCAAAACCCGCAAATATTTTTCCTCGATTAGCTTTGGTAAAAGCTTTTGCCTGCAATTAAAAAGAAAAATGTGATAACTAACCACAGCCATCGTCATCATCATAAGATTTTAGATAATTTTAATTAATGGAAGAATATTAATGACCTTTACCTTGTGAATAGCAAGAAGAGCAACACCAGAGGAAATAAAACCTTCACAAATGGAAAGGGAAAGAAGCCCAGCACACAAAGCAGTAATAGCTGCAGTACTTGAATTAAAGTAAATTGGTGAATTTTCCTTTGCGGAACTTGGCGAATGTAATGATTTGGGGGATATGACACTTGCTCCGTGAAAAATAGTAAAATTCTTTCAAACATTTGGTTTCCTCCGAGCGCTGTGATACCCATGTATAGGTAGAGTCCATCGAAGACACTGGGCAGGATGTAGGACAATGGGTATGGAAGGAGGTAGAGCGAAAGGCCCATTAAAATATGGGAGATGATTGTTGTTAGCCTTGTTTCTCGGACCCGAACAACTCTGTAAGAATATAAGTTGAAGTCCGTATAATTCCGGTTAAAATTGCAACTAATTAAATATGTTGAGTCTAACGTTTGTTGAATTTGTCCATGTTCAACTCTCTCTTCGATGTCGGCCAAGCATTTCACATGCATTGGGGCGTGAGGCAAAGCAACATGAAGCCAGGGTAGGGCATATAATGAGCAGAAAACGTTGATGATTGAAATGACGACAAGGTCCCAATTATATGATGGACCTTTCTTCAGCCTGTTTAATAGAAACATTAATAATAAATTTAGTTCATTCGGAATAATTAAGAAGATGAAAGCAGTTAAATACAAAGTGGTCAGTTACTGGTTGGAAGGATTGTTGACAATTGCAGATCCAATATTTTGATCCATAAATATCAAAACAGCTAGGCAAAATCCTAATGCACCGGAAACTAAAATGATTTGCCAGCTCAGTGTGTGAACTGGGGCGAGATGAAGTAGTGGCTTCGTTTGGTCATATTCGAACCTCTGGACTAAAATTGTAAGATTTTATTAATTTTCGTGAATTAGGTTTTAAAAGTGAAATAAGGTCTCATGTCCTTCGGATATTATGTCTCTTGATGTACATAAGTATACGTACCTGATATGTCGTGAAATAAAAATGATCCGATAAAACTGAACAAGATCACTGCAAGTGGCAGTGAATAATCGGATAAAATTTCACGTTTACTTCTCTGCAAGAATGGCCTTGAAATAAATGCAATAAAATTGTTTAAAAGGAATGGGCATGGTCATGGTCATGTAAAGACAGATTTTCAAGGGTTTAAACTATAATTGCATACGTATTTTTGAAGTTGTATAAAGTGTAGCCAAACCAAAAGGTTCCAAACATTAACAGTAGATACAGTAGACTCGAATCTCGGTGACAATTATGTTCATGCTGGGGGGCTTTATAAGCAGTATTGTGCAGACTTTGGTTATCTTGCAAGATAATTGAATGGTTTTCCAAAGATTTGCAAGCCTCAGAGTTGTAGTTACGCTGAAATTCTGAAATAAAAAGAGAATTAAAATACGTTACATATTTACTAATTACTTATGGTGGGTGAACGAACAGTTAACTTGAAAACGGATACGCAGTATTCGCTTACCATGTACAGTGTCCTTTGCTGCATACACAATGAATGCGATTGAAATGAACAATGCAAATATCTCTTCCGTTGACCGAGTACAGTATTTCATGACTTTTGACATGTTGAGTATAGCGCTGAGGAAGAGGAACAAGCTTGTCCATAATCCCACGCAACAGTAAAACGCTTCGAATTGGTCGGTTATATTGAAAAACTCGGATAGTGAATATATGACTGTGAAATAATATATACATTTTACACCTCAAGAAGATTACTTACTACCTATAGCTGGAACTCTAATAATGCGAAGCATAATAAATTTATTATGGGAACCTTACTATAAACAAATAGACTCAATGGAGCCGTTGTTAGCAGGATACTTAAATGTTGACCTCCGATAAGTGCAAATATGAGCTGTCCCACTGTCTGTGAAAATATCCCCTTCCGAACATCTACGAACAATAAAAAAGGCCATCATTGCAAAAAAAACTGGTCTATTTAAAGCACAATATATTAGACTTGTAAAAATACCCATTTTCCCATGCGTTGTTTTGCTATTCAAAGTCGCAAAAGCAATTGTCGGTAATAAACATGCAAAATAGAGAAAGACCGAAGTGGAAATCGTCTTTTGAATAGATCTAGCATCTGAGATCCCATCAGTATAATCCGACACATAGTGTGGAAGTCGGCGCATGAGGTCATCTTTGATCCCCGAGCCTATTCCAAAGCAGCATTTCTTTCCCTTGGCTGGCTTTTATTTCATAATTGAAAGAAAAATTTATCATCCATCCATAACACATAACATGATATTTTACTTGCAAATTTTAGGATCTCATTGTATTACTTGAGATTTTGAATCACCATTGATGCTGTTTAGTTCTTCATCAATATCTTTCCCGAAATCAGTATTGGTTACGCCCAAAATTTTTTCTGCCCAGTAGGACAACGTATCCTTGAATGCTTCCTCTGTTGGCTGTTGTAACAAGGAATTTCTCAGATGTGGATCACTGAATAGTGTTGCAAACGTTCGACTAGTTTCCAATGCCGTTTTGGTTTCTTTCTGTATTATAAAATACACAAGCATACAATAAAATATAATCGGGACCTGCCGGGTATCGGGGCAATGTGAGAATGGGAAAATTAAAATGTCAAAAATGTTTTGAATTATTGCTATCAAAGTAATATACAAGCTTGAACAAACTAATTTACGTACACTTTTACTGGGACACAGCACCAAAATGAAGAATCGAACTTCCTGACAAGTCTCTCCAAAGTTTGTCGGCTGCTTCATCCGAGCAATCACAATGTAACGCTTTCTAATGTGCGCTGACAAATCACAGCTATTGCAATATTTGAAATACAGAAACATGCAGATTTTGTAATAAATATTTCAACTGATATCTCATGGCAAGTAAAGTAAAAGTAGGCGATATAATCTGAACTAACAAGGCACATTGCCATGATTGATCATAGTCTGGAAGTTGGGATTCCTTTTTGACAAATCCTTGTAAGGTGTTGGCAAATATATGAGCTACACAAATTTACAGTTTGGCAGGTATAAAAGACAAGTTGTGTAATACATTTATAAATCAAAGGTACAAGGCATAAAATATAAAATTATGGGCTCACCATCCGCATCAATAAAAAGCTCATCTCTGACCTCTTGATAAAACTCATCGTTTCCATTGACAGAACCCTTGACATGTTCCAAAATCTCGTCGATTAGGAAAGACAGGCTGACGCTTTTTGGCCTGAGGATGATGACAGCATCCTCGAGTAAATTTTTGACGTCCCGTAGACCTCTGACCTCCACTCCAAAATTTTTCATGGAGGATCCCTTTGGTAAATTACGATATTATTATAAAGATAGAATTTAAAAAGTTTTGAACCGCTTGTCAATTTCCACTTCGATTTTTATACCTTATTTTTTCGATGTACCAGCATAGTTTCACATCCATCTTCTATAAAAATGAAAACGAAAACATTTAAAACTGCTCACTAGTCACAAAGTTTCTGATATATCTGATCATTTATACCCTGCACAATTGTCCACCGTTCATTTGTATGCTTCCAAGTGAAGGTCGGCTCAATTGGGGGTGGTGGCCTGAATATCGAAGATCTTCGTCGAACTGCAAATTCCGATTGTCGTCTTGGGAGATTTTTGCCGTTTTCGGCATCTTCACTTCCTCTGCTACTCATTTTGATTGCAAAACTGCTCCTTCGCTCCTGCTTTATTACTGCATGGAGAAACATGTCCGGAGAGCTCTTCGGTCCTGGTTGGTAAACTTCACAAATTATGAATATTCTACACTGAATTATAAGCAATTACACAAAAGCAACAGTAATTTAAAGGCTGTAGGCCTGGCTAAATTATATTGCTTTAAACTTTCTGTCCATGTCCTACGATATTACTTCTAGTTTAACAATAAGTTAAATAGTTTTAGTCAAGTTTAGGAAATCGCCAAGATGTAGTCTGTGAAGTATTTGCAACAATTTCAACTTTTCGTATAGTGGTATAGTAATTGAAATTGAAAGTGGTTTAATATTCATGCCATGTAAATAAGCAATTAGCATGCAATTACTAATGTACGTTGGCTTTTCACAAAAACATTGTGGAAGGATAGTTTGCGTACATCATCGATATCTGACACTGAAGATTCTATTGTTAAGTATTTTGAGAGTAAGCAAGCAAGAGTGCAAGTTCATGATTCATTGTGAATGTGTCCAACGCATATTTTGACGTTCCGTCATCAACGCATTTAATATTGCCTACTTTACTTATCACATCATAACATCAGTAAATAAAAGCATTATTGCAATTTTTGAGAATTTGAAGAATTTGCATCTCCTAACATTTTGGTAGTTGTTTTGTCCAGTGGGCCTCTCCTGCACACTGGTGTCTATCGTGAGCTGCTACGTCTAAAACGATGTGTCAGTATTTTCCAAAGAAAAGATGAGCATAAATATCAATTATCGAGTAGATTTTTTTTACAACTTTGTTATAAGTTTACACTACGCACTGCAAACTTCATTTATTTCAACAATTTCGAAATATTTGTAAGCAGAATATCCCGCTATCGTATCATACGAAGTCGCCGTATTAACTGGGTAGTTGAGCAAACAAGAGGAAAAAATTTATGCGTGATACATTTACTTTAGCCATATTTTCCTGTCATAGTGTGATTGGTGTATGCGATTTTACTGTAGTAAAAGGAATGAGTCCAACATGACTTATTTACTAATCTACAGCTAATAACTGGCTTTATGCGTGTACTGAGAAACTGTCGCAATGTCACGATTGGTGGCATTATGTGGTTTATGAACAAGGGTGGACAGGAAGTTCTGAATTGCTGTGCTGAAATGGACCATGATGACGATAAAACAACATACAAAATTACGCAACGCATAATTAAATCGAAGGATGTCATTCAAAACCCAGTAGAGCCAAGTTTCATTAAAGCTACACTTGACTAAACATATTATATAACAAGACATGCCGATTTGTGTAAAAAACAATGCGGTGCCATCAGTTGACTACGAGTCTTGCTGGAATGTATAATTTACTTTAATGCTATTGATGGGGTTTCGCACACACAAATATGATTAATATATTTAGTATTTAATGATTTGGTAAAAATGTGTAAATTAAATTCAGTCCGCTAACCAAAAATTGCGGCCTCGCCTCTGCTTCCGAAGAATTTGTGGCAAGCCCGAAAACAATTAGAATTTTATAGCTATCTCTAACTATGAGTAATTCAAACGTAGTAAACTTGTGAGACACGATGACAGTGTCATCAAATTTGTTACTTAAAAATCCCGAATTACAGATAAACACCTCTGGAAAGGGTTATATGTAAAATGAGTTTAAATTTTAAATTAGCAAGTTATTACCGTGTTAGCACACTTCTTTTAATATGCTCAATATTATGTTCCGTAACTACAAAAGAACACGTTTTGGACGTGTCTTATCCGATCGTCATAGCTGAGGATGGACAAGTTTCGTCTAAAATATCCGAGGCACATTTTGGCTACACTGTCTCCTTAGCACGGGGGAAATCTGCTGGGGAAGGAAAATCAAGTCAAGATCCAGATGGATGGTAAAATATTGTCCTCTTGTTAAACATGGATTATCATGACATAGTTTAAGTGGGATTCCTGGTCATTATCATTTAACTGAATAATCAAGAAATACAATTCATATTCATCCTGTGACTTTTAAAGGATTTTCATCGGAGCACCCAAGTCTAATGCATCAGAATCAATGTATAATTCGTTCACGAATCAAATTGAGCCTGGGGTAATTTGGAGATGTAGCCTCGGTAGAACTTCCAGCATTGGAGATACATGCGCAATGGTGAATGTTGATCCTGATCCAACTCCTGGTAAGACATGTCCTATTCGATAAATTTCAGATTGAATGGAATCCCAAAACTGTCAATTTCTGTACTGCTTGTCATTAATTCATGTAACTTCTTTACGGGAAACTAAGATAAAATCCGTCCAAATGGCCCAAAAGTGGAAAGCTATGATGGGGCTTGGATAGGGGCTTCTTTGGAAATCAACCACGGGCGATTATTAACCTGCGGGATGCGATGGAACCGAGGCAGAAACCAATTTTACAATGGAATATGCTACTGGTTTGGGGATAACAATGGCAAGGGAAAGACATCTTATCGATCGAACGACTTGTCCAACTTGGTTGACAGAAAAACCTATGAACAGAGACTAACCCCGTTCTTCAGGGCGGAGCGAGGTGAAATACTCAAAACTGATGAGTGTATACCCATGCCAAAGTGAAACAGTCTGTTTGATTAAGTTAACCACATAAAATTTTCGTCATTAGATCAGGATAGGCTTTTCAATTTTACGGTGGGAAATCAAATGGAACAAGGTCACGAATGGCAGATTAGTCAGGCTGGAATGTCAACCCATCTATTCCTTGACGAGTTGCGTAATATTTCCGGGTCATAATTTTTCAGATGCATTATCTCGGCATATAAATATGTTAATGGTTTGAATTTTTATTTTAGCTCCTTGGGCTCCTCCCTCCCTAATTTATTGGTTGGAGCTCCGGGTGTGCGGGAGTGGTCGGGTAATAAATACATAATGTGCCCATTATTGTTCAGAATTCATAAAATTGCATAATATTTACTGTTGGCTGAGGTGTTTAAATTTGCCTTTTTGCAGGAGCCGTAGTTTTATACACAAATAACTGGTACCCAAGGGCCGAATTAGCTCGTCCCAATAGAAACCCCGACGATAATGATGCCATATTTTCAGAATTTGTGGTAGGAAACCGTGGTCTAATACCGGAAGGAGGCACCTATGCACGAAGCTATTCTCATGAATACTTTGGCTATTCCGTTTCCTCTGGAAAGTACTTGAGCAATGATAAAGTCCTATATGCAGCAGGCGCTCCGAGAGCTGACCATAGTGGGGAGGTGATCTTATTTGACTTCCCTCCCTATGAGAAGCCTTCCTCAACGTACAAAAGACAAATAAAATCGATGTTGGAATTACACGCACCGGAAAATTCATTTGCATCATATTTTGGCTCCGTTTTGCATTCGATTGATTTGGATGGGGATGGATTGGATGAGCTGATTGTCGGAGCTCCCCTATACACTTTCTTTTCTAAATCGATTAGTAAAGACGCTGTGAAAGTTGAAGAGTTGAATTTGGCTAAAAATGAAGGCGAGGATAAGCCAAAGTTAGGAAACTTCCAGGAATATGGCGATCATGGTTGCGTCTTCGTATACCGGTTTAAAAGCGACGAGGTAATATAAATATTAAAATATTACCTACCTATATCATAATCGTATCATTACTCCCGGTCTTGCAGAATTGCTGCATTCTTGTCTGAACTAAATTTTAAGCTCAATATTTGCCCACTTATCTTTTTACCTATAGAGGTTTTGTGGCATTTAAAAATAGTTTAAGGACGCTTTAATACAAATTGAAATTCCTTCAACGATTTCCCCCTGCTGAAGGCCTCGAGTGAGTTCTTAGAATTACCTAGGAGTGTTTTGAGAGATACTAAACCAAGATACTTATGCAATACGATTTTCAGAAAAATGAAAACACCATCAAAGGAAGAAGCCAACCCTCTCAAAATCTACTTGGCTCAAAGGTCCCACGAGCAAGATTTGGTTCAGCGATCTCATCTCTTACATTTAATCGGAAGGACGCAAAGCAACAAAAAGAAATTTGTAAAATTCGAGACTTAATCATACATTTGCCTGATATATTGTTGTGTATAGAACTTATAGCTACTCCATTTTTTCATAGACTTGGTCATTGGAGCCCCTTATGAAATCTCTCATACTAACGATGACTCAACTTCTGGGGCGGTTTACCTTTATCTGTTTAACAGAGAGACCGGAAAGTTTGGAACCTTTACACAAAAAATCGTTGCTTCCAGCATTAGCCGACATCTAAATGGATTCGGAAGCTCTTTGAGTATTTCTGAAGATATTGATGAGAACCTTACGCCAGGTATATGAATGATCTAATCTAATGAGTCTAATCAAATCTGAAACTATGAACTTAAGATATTTAAAATGAAGAACTGTTCGGCTACTTATATTTTACATTTACGGGATAAAACTTTCAATTTGTAGACATAGCCATAGGATCTTATAAGAGCGGTCACGCGATTGTCCTACGAACTCGCCCTAAAATTGAACTGCAAAGTTGGATCAAATTTTTATCTCTTGAAGAAAAGGAGATCCAAGAGATACGTCGCGGTGTCACCAAATTTTATCTACGATCTTGTTTTAGTGTTGCGGAGAAGTTAGGGTTGGTCGCTCTCAAGTTAGGTTGGCGACTCATACCATTTATCACAAATAACAATAACCGAGCCCTTATTTCGTTCCTAACTCAATCCTTTTTAATTATCCTGATTTCAGATATTTGGGTAAAAGTCCGAATCACAGATCCATCCATCAAGTTTCACGCGGAACATGCCAATGCAATGCTGGGAAATACTGATCACGAGATAGTTTATACGAGAAATGTTGATGCGCATACCGCGGAAAGCTGTCAAAACTTAACTATTCTATCAGAAAATCGAGTAAAATAATTATATAAGAGTTTGCAATGGCAAGTTATATTGTTTCATAAAAGAAGTTAGCGATCTAAGATCTAAAGAAGTTTTTATTTAACTAATTGAAATAGTTCGGCATTGGTATGGATGACTCAGACACATTGAAGGAGATCAAACACCCTCTCCACTTTATCCAGGAGGTCTGGTACAATGAAACACTGAATCGGCCCATGTCCGTTTTAAACTACAGTGCAAAGGATTCTCAGGATTCAAGACGTAGGAACAGAAACCCAAGTAATTCATCCTGAATTTCAAGGAAATGCTCACTTTGTGAAAGATTTCAAATTGATAGTTCTTTAAGGATTATGGTTTTGATGTTAATTCATAGATTTTCATTCATTTGACAAGAGGAAACCATCTCCCCAAGTTGCTAAAAATACTGCCGACCTATCCATCTCACCAACGGACTGCCGAGATCCAGTCTGTCGACCAGTAATTGAAATGACCTGGGCTTTCTATAACGAGAAAGATGAAAAGATCTCTGCATTTGAAATAGGCTCAACAAAGGAAATAAAACTCGAAATTTTACTCTTGAATACTGGAGAAACGGCTGCACATCCAAGTTTAACATTGGATTGGGACATTACGGACATCAAGGAAAGCTCTTTAGGCTCCAGGTGGATTCGTAGGATGTGTACTGATTATTCAGAAAGTAGCATAATGACATATGGATGTCCACTTGGGCAATATATTAAGAAAGGAAGAAATGTAAGAAATTATAAATTATCACGTTCAACAAATGAATGTAGCCATTAACAAGACACTTTCTTACCGTAGACGACAATCGAAATTCAGTTCTCCGTGGGAGAAATCTTCCTACAAGAATCAAAGAACTTTTACTTTGATGTAAATGCTGCTTTATCATTCGCCGATAAGCATATAGAGCCATTCAAGAGTGATGGATCTATCCAGGCCATTGTTCCTCAGACAATGGTGACGGTCATGGGCTCAAGGGAAAATGACACATTCAGAAGTCCACTCCTATATATGGCGGTATAATGAAGAGAAAGTGACATATTTCTTGCAATAGCTATACATAAAATAGTTTACCTTTTAATTTTCTCATGGAATTTAATAGGCAACGCAAGATACATTGCTGAATGAAGGAAATGGAATCCAAGCAAAGACTACAACACTTTATTCCCCCGTCCGACAAAGGTTTACGGTAAGCACAGCACACTTTCTTTAATCTCCAACTAAGTGCAGTTTGAACAGATAAATAAACATTTAAAATGGCATTTAAACTAACGTAGGTTGAGGTGAAAGGGGCCTCCGTTCAAAACCTAGTTGCACAATTTAAAATACCAGTAATGCAAAACAACTTTAAAAGTGGTACTACGGATCAACTTATTTTTGTCAAGCAGTTGCATCCAAATGGAGTAATGGTTCAAAAGTTCAAATATAATACCTACCTACTCAGAAAATATATTATGAAATGGTTGGTTTGTCTTTTATGGATTTTCCTTTTACTATATGATCGTAGAAAGGAATGTTTTGCAAAACGAACTCTGAACGATCTCGAATTCTTATGCTGGATACAGTCAACAATCTCGACAGAAGTTTGACTTTTGCAAGTCATAAACAGACAAAAAGTTTCCAAGCAGAAACGCAACCGCTACCAGATCCCGTACAAAAAACACGGGATATTCCAGAAAACAATGTCACCACTTCAAGCAGTGTCCCAAAAAGGAGTGCAGAAAGTCCTCCAGAAATTGCTATCGATATGAAGCCATTAGCCCCACCACCTGTAAAACAAACAATAATGGAAGCTGGATCTGAAGTTTTGAAGCTCTCTTGCAATAACTCGGAAGCAAGCTGTTTGGAAATTATTTGCACGGTGGAAAAAGTCAAGGCGAACATGCATGTTCACATCCCGTTTGAACTGTACTTGATTAAGGATGCCATAGGTATAGCATATAGCTTATTCTATCTTGCTTATCATTTTGTACTTTAAAGAATTGGCCAATTCGGAATCATGCCATCCAATGTGATAATATACATATTTCAGATAACATTTTGCAGTCGAGTGGAAAGACTTCCCTGTTGATAGAATCTTCTGGATCCGCGTACATTTTTAATTCTGGAAGACAACATGAAAATTCCGACGTGTCTCAAACTGCCCTGGTGAAAATCTCGGTAAAAGAGGTGGAACCATGGTGGATCGTTGTAGCTGTGCTGTGCGGGATATGTCTTATTGCATTGATTAGTGTGGTGCTCTACAAGGTAATTAGTTCAAATAATTGTTTTGGAGTATAATTTTTTAACTATATTTTTTTCTGATGTTTGACTGTAGTGTGGATTTTTCAAACGAGAAAAGCGTCAGCAGTTGAATAACATGAAGGCGGAGGTAATTAAATAAACATCAATTAAAACATCATACTTTTGCAATCTCCAAATCTTTGATAATTGAAATGATTGTCGCAGCACCATCGGAAGAGCATGATTGCAACAGCAAGGGCCAGCATCATGATAGCCAGTAGTTCCACTGATGGGGCATTGAGCCTAGAGGAGTTAAAGGAATTAACGGAAACAGAGCATCGAAATGAGGACAAGGAACCTGACGAGATCCAAGAAGATGTCAAGACATAAAAAACTGTCAAATTATGGATGTGTGTTGTTAATGATTAGATGATCTATTAGTTAACATGGCTTTGATACTAACAATAAGTTGGTACATCCATTTTTCAATCTACATTTTGTACCCTTTTTAATTATTAGGACATAAATCTAGCTTCTTTTTGCTTTTGTCGCGGTCTCTTTAAATCTCGGCTGTCTTGTTTTGTGTTCCACTTCCGGCTTGTGTATTGTTGCGTAATCTAAACTAGAATCGGAAATGACAAAATAAATCTTCAAGACGGCATTTCTTCTCCGTCATCGTTCATGGAGCATCTAGTAATGGGATAGCGATTGCATTGATGGCGACGGTGGTCAAATTTTGTATGTTGGAAAAGGGTCTCGTGATTTCAATTTAAGGCATGTACACTAACACCAGTTGCTTCTACTTCGAGATGCTACATATAGTGCAGCTGAAGTTAAGTTATCCCAAGAGCACACAATAATTTCGATCTGTGAGGTCAATTTTTGAGTAGCTACATTGCATACATTTAATCCATCGCCATAAAAAAATCCATCCTTCGTTAGCAATTTTTCTAGCGTACGGAAGAGCGGCTTCAAAAAATGTCTACTTCAATTCATAGCACAAAACATTTTCTAACTTTTTAAATATAGATAACGGAAAGGCAAAATTTATAACGTTCAGTATAAGTGTTAACATTTATTATCATCAACCTCATCATCCCTGTCACTCTTCATGAAGAGCCAAAACCGTAACAGACTCGAAAGTAAAAAATATGTTATATTCTAATCATTAAAACAATCTTTTTCTGTAAAATTTATATAAAATCCTACAAACGCCTTGTCTCACGCAATCATTTCAATTTCCCTTTTGTTTGAGCATACATCGGTGAAACTCTCATGTGACCATATACTAATGTGTGGTTGATATATGATCAAAGCCCAAAAGTAAATATTATTGCGATAAACATAATTACAAGAAACAAAAAGTGAAATTAACAATGTTCCCCATCCGAAATTCCCGTTTTGTTCAGTTATCAATTGTGGCATTTCTGTTTATATGGAATTGTGATGGTGCTCCAGACCCAAGGAACTTTTTATTACCTCGAGATCAAGAAATGGAAGTGACAACGGAATTTCCAGTATTCGAATCCGTCACATCGGGTGAATACATATTGGAGAATGACTCAGGAGGGGATATCATCGGACAGCCTTCAGAAAACAACGATGTCATAGCCAGTGCCAGTTCCCAGAGTAGCAGCTCTGCAAACCTACTTCCGGGTGATAAAGGAGACAAAATCGCTAATCAACAAGCCAATCTCTTATTATTGCAACAACTTCAACAACAATTACAGAGGCAGCAGCAACTCCAACAACCTCAGCAACAACAATCCGCCCAGCCACAACAGTTCAGTATTGACGGACTGGTGAAATCCGTTGTGAAGATGCTTGTCGTTGCAAAAACGAACATCGATAAGGGAGCTAGAGCCTTCAGGGATATTTTGCAGTTGTTCGATAGGAAAAAATATGTGAATATTATTCCGCAGAATCAGGCATCGGAAACCAATTTTATTAGTACGTAAAATATAGTTAAATATGTGTCTTGTTTTGTTTAAATATTGTAAAGGGGTTTGTGTTTCTTGTAGATTTGTGGGGTATCAAATTGTAGGATGTTTTATAAGGAATGTCTAAAGCCATAAATTTTATTGTAGTTCAAATGTTCTCGTATATGATATGATAATGTAAAATGTTTTAATTATTAATGGTATAATACATGAATAATAAAATTGTGCGTAACAATGAATTTTTGTATAATGGTCTAAAAAAATATCATTGAGTGGGTTTACTAGTACTAACGCAAGTTACACTTACATACAACTAGAAAACGGCGAGCTCCTACGGAGCTCAATGTAATATTGTAAATCATTTAATTATACATACTAATTGCCTTGAGTCACTGGTTTGTCTGTCACAAAATATTTCTTGTCGGTTCGGTTGTCTGCCAAGTAATTTTTTTAATCCGAAAGTCTTTGCCAGTACGTAGTTTTTAGCATACCCCCTTGTTATTCCGTGCCTTAAAGCCCGGCCCCTTGTTAGTCCGTCCCATAAAGCCCGCCCATTTGTTGTCCCATACCTTAAGTCCGGCCCCTTTGTTGTTCCATCCCTTAAGTCCAGCCCCCTTGTTAGTACCTACACCTAGTGTCGTTCCCTTGTTAGTCCGTACCTTTCATCCCACCCCCTTATCAGTCTGTACACAAACAACATCACAACAGCTTGTTCCGATGCCCCGCATCATGCCGCGGCAAAGTCAAATTTTTTAGGGACTGTGCAGGTATTACGTTACCATTTTGATTTGAGTTTTCATGCCTCTGGAGAGTAATGCTTTAGTTTATTATTGCAAGAGGTATTTTGACAGCTGTTCTGTAAGTAAATTTATGTCGGTTCGTATTCACAAATGTTGATGACATTCTGTGTGAACATCACCCAAGGTAAATATGGCCCACAGACAGA
>JAQGAG010000183.1:0-21588 GCA_034696835.1 Lepidocyrtus lignorum
ACCATACCACTACCTCATCATCCCATTATGTCGTAACTCGCAACCCAATTTACATACACGCAAACATCCACTTTCAAGAATTTCCCAATCTTCCATCCTCGCTCCGAAAATAATAAAACAATTTATGAACCACTCCGGCCTATCACACCGATCATGATCAAGTTTCAATGCAAAGGAAGCCGACCTTCATTCAAGAAATCTTGATCCAATTCCTCCACCCATGTTATATCCCCTATAAAAAAATCCCACTCATGTATAAATTCGCATTGCCGTTTGATGATCTTGATCTGATCGCATATCGCATCCAAACAAGAGGTCATCTTTCCCATACATTTCCCCATTTTTTATTACCGTTATCAAAATCCGAATTACAAGAAAACCCGATTTCAATAGCAAAACACACCAACGCAATCCCCCCGCCGCACCTGCTAATCCATCCCCACGATAAAAATCTTGTGGGGGCGTCTCGAGACACTCCATTTCCCCATAAACTTTCATGCTCATTCAGATAATGACTCATATTCCATATTTAAAGAGCGATTCCTCATCCTTCTAAAACAAATTACGATTTTTCGATAATAAAAAAATAATTCATGCGTCAATTTTCACACTGCATGACTTCATCCCAAAAACAGAGACATTCAGAACACTCACGCGAGAAAAACCAGATGTGATCATGGGAAGCCATATCCCCGTAAAAAAGGAATGATGCCCATTTCCTGGTTTTCAAAACAGAAAAATGCTTATCATCAAAATACACAGAAAGGTACACACACAATTCCACATTATGAAGCCCCTCATATCCTCCTCTCATCCCCAACCATCATCGTCATCACTCCTCTCAAAGTGCATTTCCGAGTACTCATCTGCACTCCACTTCTCGAACTCACCTCCAAAAACTCCTCATCCACTTCTGCACCGAGAACGAAACAGAGATCATTTTCTATTTTTGGCTTTCCAACCAATCCACATTGTAAAATGGGTGATGGGATATCCGTTGGTGAAAAAATCCATTCCAAAAAAAAATCTTTATTTTTTCGTGCTCGAGAATATTGAAGGAAGTTTCATAGGCTGGTGTGTAAATTAAAACCCACTCCATCTCGAATCCACTACACCTCACAGTCACGACACTTCTAAGATATCCCAAACGAAATAATTTAATTTTCAAAAGCAACCTTTTTTTCTAAGCTGTGAGCCAGGGCTTCAAAGAAAAAAAACATCAGAGAAAGAGCGAAAGAATAAGCATATTTTCGCCCTTATCAGACTACACTTACGTGAAAAGGTAAGCCACTTTTTTTTACTTTCAATATAGATATTTTTTGCGAACGCGAAAAAAAATCGAACCAGTCATGCAATCTTTTTACGACTTGTACTACACCGTCTTTTGTTACATGTCAAAAACGGATCATATCTTCATCTTGAATTTTTTGTAAAAATAACACGGGAAAGGGAAAAAATACAAAAAATTGGTTCAGTCAGAGAAAAGACGGAAGGATATCATCCAACAAAGTTGTATATTAGTTGGAGGAGAAATATTTACATTTTTTTGCATAGATATTTTTATGCACAAGCGAAAAAGATTCATTTCCTCACTTCCGTTTCCAGACGCGATCCTTTCATGTTGTGTGGTTGACGAGGTGTGTTGTGTGTGGCGCACTTGAATCATATTAGAAAATAATATTCTGTGATTAATTCTACTCTGTTTTGGTGTCCTCTGTGATTATTTTTTATGTTTAATGTGTCCTTATGAAAAAATTGTTAATTAAGTGTAATTAGCTTTACATTTACGTGTGTGTAACGAAACGAATAACGGATATATTTATTCTGCTATAAAAAAATAAAGAAAAAAACATGTCAAACTTTTGCCGTATAACGGGCCACTCCAGGGCTCTCCCAAAGACAAACCATTTCTTTCCCATACTCCCCCCGATTTCCCCAGCGGAGGCGAAAAAGTATCGGACCAACTCGTGCAGGATCACTAGTCATTTCAACCCTAATCATAATTACGTACCGATCAAGTCATACCTGGACTCTGCTCACGTGTCGAAATGCCCGATAACACGGAACGCCTTGTTCAAGTACAAGCACTTCCAGTTTATAAGTCCGGTTGTGAGTTCGAAAAGTACGAAAAAGTACTTCTATGTCTTGGACTCCAAGGTGCTGTTGCTCCCGGATGAGATTGAGATGCAGATGAGTAAGGGGATTATTACGGATGTCCAAATAAGTAATCATACCATCGGATTCAAATACAATTACAAGGTGAAGGAATACGACCTTGATGTGCTGAGCGAGGTCAGTGAAGATAACCTGATATTTGGGAAGAGAGCTGAAGGGGATATCTTACCTGGGGCTGGGCTCAAGGTATTCAAGAGGAGGAAGGTTGGAGGGAAGCGGAGAGGCTCAACTGCTCAGCTTACATCGGTCTTCGAGGATAAGGAGAAGAAAGCGGAATTGGCGTTGATTAAGGCAAGCGAGAAGATAAGTCCGGATCAGAATAAGGTGAAAGTTGTCCAGGGAAAATTGGAGGAAGTGAAGAGGAAGAAGAGTATTGCCATCGTGCCGGATATAGAGATGATGCCCGTTGGTGGAATGGATGATGAGCATGAACATGAAGGGAATACTGTCAGTAGCGTTACCTTTACTGAGTACCTTGTTCCCACTGTACCCAAGTACTTGCTTATGGATGGAACCACCGTGGAAAATTTAAGCGATGTCAATCCTCAGCTTGTGAAGGGCATCGTGAAAGGAAATCGACTGGAATATGGAAAGGTTATCAATGGGGATTTCACTCCCGGTCAAGTTATCAAGATTGTGATGGAAGGCGAAGAAATTGAAAAGTTCATACCTGGACGAATGATAGATGGTCACTTCACGCCTGGACAGCTTGTTGAGATTACCCCTGGAACCAAGACGTTTATTCCTGGACAGGTCATGGACATTGCTGGAAGTCAGAAATTCGTGCCTGGCCAGCTAGTACTGGAGGAAGAGACCGGGGGAGCTTTCAAGTTTGTCCCTGGAAGAATCAATGAGGAAGGGGAGTTCCACCCCGGAGAGATTATCGAGACGGGAGAAGGGCTCAAGTTTGTTTGTGATAAGATTTTCGATAGTTGTGAGTTTGAGTTGCAGACCTTTGACATGGAGAACCCGATTCTTTTTGAGGTTGAGGATGTGAAACGACTTGTTGAGAGTATCGTCCCTGTCGAATTCCCTGTTTGTTGTAATGTCTTGTTTGAGCAAGCCGTTTTTGAGAAGAGGGTGGATGAGCGGGTGATTCACAATGTCAAGGAATGGGTCAAAGAGCAAGATATTGGGGACCTTGTTGAAGTAATTGCTTTTGCCCGAAGGCTGGGTAATGATGCCGTGGTAGAGGAGCTTGAAAGGGTACTCCAAGCTGACGAAGAAACAAAACTGAGAGTCCTTTCCGACCCCAGCATTCGCTTTACACTTTGTCAGTTGGTGGTGTTGAAGGGGATGATGGGAGTTAACATGGGAGGGGAAGGTCCCGAGCACTTAATGACTGCATCTGAATTTGACCAGGCCGTTTATAAAAGTAACGTTGTAGCAAAAGTGTTGATGGATGAGAGCGGAAGCGGTGGTGGGAAGAGAGCTGGGAGTAGTGCGGGAAGTGGGGGAAGTACTGAGGATGTTAGGGATCGCGGGAGTAGTGTCGGCAGTGGGGATGATGTTAGAGGGGCCTTGGAGGTGATCGATTGTTTGGCTGGCTCGATTTTGATTTTGGTAAATTTTGTTGAGAATCAGGTTAATCTAATATATTTTATTTCTTTACAGCCTGAAGAGCTTGCCTCCATCGCAAGCAATACTGCTGGTGGGGCAATACACGAAGGGGCAATGGAGGAGGAGATAGTGCGAACCAGTAGGGTCGTTAGACAAAGCTATAATAGGGAGGAGATAGACGGGGCTGTTGTAGAATTTTCCTCCGTTCATTCCGTTTCGGAGGAGTTTAGGAGTGATGGCATTACTACTAAGTTAGTCAACTTTTAATTAAATTTTAATCCAGTCTCAACTGGCCTTAAACTTAAAAAAATGAACAGTTTAAATTTTATTGAAATCAAATCATTCATTTTACAGGCGCCAACGATTGGTGGAGGAAGGAGAAACCCAACAACAGTCCTTGGACTTGGATAGCATTGTCCAGTCGGTTGAGTTGCTGGACACAACTCCAGCAAAACACAAGCTCAGCTTGGCAAGGCAGTTGAGGAAGAAAAGTGGAGGCGGTACTGGGGAGCGCAGGGCAAAGATTGTTTTGAAATCGGGAGATGAGTTATTGGCTGATAGCACACTCGTGTTGAAGAACGAAAGAGAGTAAGATTGACGCTGAAAAATAATTGATTTCAACCAAAATATGAAAAATGTAATCAGATCACAAGTGAACTATTTTTCTATTTAGTTTGATTTTATACGAGCTAATCGAAACGGAAGAAGAATTCGTTCGAGACCTGGAATTTGTGATGGGCACTTACTACAAGGAGATCGAGGCCAGCGCAAAGTTTGCCAATTACCGGGACCTACTCTTCGAGGATTTCAAGGCGATCTACTTATTCCACAAAAATTCATTGGTTGAGGCCATTCGCTATTACCAAGATGATCCTGTTATGATAGCAAAAAGTTTTCTAAGATTGGTAAGCATAATAAAAAAGCATATTCCCAAAAAAATTAAATATTGTAATGAGCTAACAACTCATGATTTTTGGACACATTCAATTAATTTTATTTATGATTGTAGGAACGAGACTTTGAGCCTCACGTGAGGTACTACCAGGATCATCTCAAAATTGAGGAAGTCATCTCAAACGACTTGGACTTATTGGAGTTTATTGAGGTTGGTCTTAAAAAAGAAACTGTTTTCATTTCGCAGCACGTAGGTGCATATTATGCTTTACATAGTGATTTTTAATTTGGCCAATGCCTAAAGAAATCAGAATCACAGCTTGGATTTTTTTCATGGGATTTCCTACCACAACCACCTAACCAACCACCTAAGCATAGCACACAATAACCTGGCTCAATGATCGTAATTTTAGTTTTAATTCCATTTCATTCGAATGATAATGATCAGAGCTACAGTGTCGTTGACTCGGTTTCAACAAATTCATTGACTGAAAGCAGAAGCCCTCTCATCCATCCGGTCCGACTGTTATGAAAGTAGATAGGTATAGGAAAGCCCGATTTTACGGGTTTTTTAATGAATTCGTACAGAATCAGATCAGACCAAGCAGATTTTAAAACTTTGTTGCTTTTCCCATGTTGATATTATTGGGAAATGTGGATTTCGGGCTTTTGTTTATTTAAAAAAAGGAGCTCATTCTGTGACGGTCATTTAACCCATTTTAGAACAGAGCACACTTGTTCCGGATTCAGGGCAGGGTTCGGGCTTCAACGGGGAAATTGCAATTAGATATTTATTGCATTGTAATAATGTTGGTTTGGACAGATTTGCAGAAGAAGAAAAAATAGGTAATATAAAGTTTAAATGAAAGCAAGTATTTTTTGGTATGGTTAGGTCGATAGGTGTATACATTAGAAGTAATGTATTTAAGCATTAAATTTTCTGCAGATGTTTTAATGTAAGCAAAACCGATCCCCATAATGGATTTATTTTCGAGGCTTTTGTCTTTATTTATTTATCGTTTTTGCTGAAATAAAGAAGGATTGAGTGCAGGGGTGGGCGTTTTTCTTCATTTTCGAACTTTCGATTGAATATTGTAGGACAATGGAAGTTTCTTGTGAACTTTTCCAAAGTTAAAAATGTCATTAACGATGCCACAATTTGTATGGGTAGTAATGGAATGACAAATTTTGTTTTAATAAAAACGGAAAGCTGGCGTCTTCAGAAAAATAGGGTATTAAATTGGGGCAAAATGAGAATGTTTTGATTGGCTTCTTAAAATGCGGGGTAGTATGAGAATATTGCCTTGTCAAGCGTGATAAATGGAGCACAATAGGACTTTTCCGTGTCATTATATCAATTTTTCCCTGTATATTACATCGTCTTTTCAGATTCCTCGTTAAAAATTAAATAAAAAGTAGTTTGATAAAGAGTTGTAAAGCTTTTTTCAAAAGATTGCATTTCCACAAAAAGAAATAGTCGGTATAAAACGAAACACATAAATACTTAATAGGATGTTTATTATAACTTCATGTTTACCTTAAAACTTGATAAATAGATAAGGATCCAAAATCCCCAGATGAGGACATAACTATTTATGACATAACTAGCAACTTCCGAAAAACGTGGATCCAATAAAGAAAAACGATGAAAGATCACTTTATTCCTAACTTCCCAAACGACCTTTCCCACCATCTTTATCTCATTGAAGCTTGACAAATGTAAATTGCCCACATCACTATCCATCAAAACATTCAAAAAAAAATATCTCCTCCAAAGAAAAATCGCATGCAAATATTTCTCCTCATATCCCATACAAAAACCAGCCTTGATCTACAGAAGATCCCCTTCGTCGTCCTGCAATAGATTTCCCATCCCACACGAAAAGCTCTCCTGCCCAAGTTCGCAATAAACAGCTCACCTCTCATATCTCATCCCCTCCCCATTTCCGTCTTTTATAAACTGCTTTATCAAAACATAAAAAGCCGTAATAATTCACACTTCACACATCTCGAGCAAAATTTTTCAATATCATCCATCTCATCATCATCATCTTATCAGGAGTGAAAAATCTTTATCTCATTTTTTTTTCGAAACAATCCGATATTCACGGTAGGCTTCCATAGCCCATCTTTTTTCATTCTGCTTATTCTCTCCACTAAATTTGGCGATTTGGGTCACTGCCAACAAAACAGTGTTTCTTTTCAGTGTTCTTGAAACTATTCCACTCCGCTCCACACAGACAGTGATAGACTCAATGAGTTCCAACCCGTTTTTAACAACTTCCTTAATTCCATTTTCAAGAATATTTTCGCAAAATGCATATATGCCGGATGGAGTGGATGGGGCTGCAAAAGAGGTGGAACTCGAAGATCCATCAGTAGTCCACTCCGGTTATACATTTTTTTTTGCAAAGCTGTGCCGCTTGCATTGGTGTGTGGTGGTGGTGGAGAGATGAGCAAAGCATTTTATTTTTAACTCCTCGTTCGACGAGTTTTTGCACATTTACATACGAACGCAATATTATCAACCTTACTGTTTTTAACTTAGGTTTGGAAGGAAAGGAAAAAAAATTCTTGCTCATCGTCTTCCTTCCTTCCTCCTTATCGACTTTGGTGGTCTGTAGCGATTTTTATTTGCGAGAACCTTGCTTTCAATTGCGGAAATCGTCAGAGTAGAAATTTTTATTTAGATTTTTTTCTCTTTCCAAAAAAAAGAAAGCTGTTTCGATCGACAAATTACAGATATTTAAGGTTGGAAGTAATTTAAATTAATTTAAGCAATTTGTTCCTTAACTGTAATAGGATCTAAGCGTAAGCAACAAAATCTCGGATAGCAAGTCCCTAACGGACCACCTTAAGCTCCCGTTACAACGGATAAACGACTACGTGCTTATCTTCAAAGACTTGCTGGACGTTTGTTCCAAGCTTCACGACGATCCTTTGGAACGAGAGGTGTTGTCGAGGGTCCTTGAGTTTTTGGTGGCAATCCCGCAAAAATTGGATGATAGAAAGTTTCTCAACTCTATTGAGGGAATTGACTCTGGGGTTCTTGGGAAATTGGGGAGATTGGTTGGGCATGTAAGAGAAAGTTAAATACCTATTTAATTTATAACTGAACAATTTGAGGGAGATTAATTTCAATTTCCACACAATTATATTTCAGGACTGGTTCGTTGTAACTGAATCACTTCCCGGAAGCACAGAACAGGATTCCCCAAAGAATCGCTACGTCTTTCTGTTCAAGCAGAAGATTCTGGTGACGAAAGTAAAGCGGATTTCGGATCATCGAAGTGTATTTGTTCTGAAGCAAGCCCTCCACTTGCCCGACTACGCGCTCGAGCTCTTATCTGAGAAAAGCTTTAAGCTCGTGAACAGTCAGAAAACAGTGATTTTTGACGCGACCGGAAGTAGTGAAGGTGGAGACGGTAGTTCCACTGTCGACGCTTGGATTATTGAAATTAGCAAGTGGATTAGGAAGGGTGAGGAGGTGCCTGAAGTTGAGCAAAAGGCTAAAGGGGAGGAACGACTTGAGGTCACACGAGATACTAAGGAGAAGAAGGGTGTGAAGGGAGTTGGCGTCGAATTATTGAACGTTCCATTCGAGGAGGAAAGCGTTACCAGTTCTAGCGAGGATAGAACCCTTGTTGGAGAAAGTACCGAGAAGAAGGAGAAGCGTCGTGGCGTTGTACCTGCGGAACCTTTGATACCTGAGTCTAGTCATCTTGATCTTGGCGAAGTGAGAGTCACTCTTGAAAGGAGTGATCGTGTAGCAACTCGTAGTTCCCAAGTTAGTGAGGAAAAGACAGTAGAATCGGTTAAGTCAGTTGAGACAGTCAAGCAGAGTGAGAAGGGAAGTGAGTCGGTGAAAGCAAATCCGAAAGTAGAGGAACAGAGAAAGCAATCTAAAAGCGGCGAGGAATTAGTGAAAGGAGTTGGGCAACAGGGTCAACTAGAGGCAAAATCTGTTGAATTGAAGATAAACGCAGAGAAAGTCGAATCAGCTCAAGCACTTCACAGTCAAGAGGAGAAAGCGGAAAGCCGAAAATCCAGTTTGAAGGAAGAAGCTTTACAGAAAACTGCTCAAGTTGAATCGGTGAAAGCGGTTGAAATATCTGAAGAATCTTCTCAGAAGAAAGCGATCCAGAGGCAAATATCCTCAAAAGGAGAAGCTTCGATTGAATCGGGGAAAGCATCTGAACAGTCAAAGGAATCCTCTCAAACGAAAGGTGTCCAGCGACAAATATCCGCAAAGGGCGAATCGGTAAAAGCGGCAGAACAATCGGAAGAAACTTCTCAAAATAAAGAAGTTCAGCGGCAGAAGTCTGTGAAAGGGGAAAGTGCACAGGAAGCTAATTCCCCAGCTAAACCACCTCAAGCACCAGCAGCATCCGATAAGACTGTTGAATCAAAGCCGCAGCCATCCAAACAAAACTTATCCCAGCTTCCACCCAAGCCCACTAGAAAAGGTTCTGTGAAAGAAGTAGACTCTCCGAAAGGAACAGATTCACCGAAAATGGCGGATGACCGGGATGCGACGCCCCCACCAAATCTGGCCCAATTAACGAGAAGACGAAGTTCTGTGATCATGGCGAGGCAGACGAGTGCCGTTGAAAGTAATCTGAAGATTATCGATCCAATGCAGAGCGCGGAATGTGAACGTAAGATGGAAATAAATTAACTTCAATTTTCACTAACTAAAAAAATAATTCTTCATATTTATAAAATATTTTTTAAAATTACAGCCGGAGAAAACGCATTATTTAAACTTCGAGTTTCCGCCCCTTCCACGATCATCACTTGGCTTAAGGGCAACCGTCCACTTGATGATAAGCTTGCGGATCGGGTGAAAATTGAATCAAAAGGAACCGTTCACAGTCTGACCCTCCTCAACACGAGGGAAGAAGATGCTAGCTTGTACACTGCCAAAGTCTGTGAGCTGGTTGGGGATGGGGGCATTAGCGAGCCGGTCTCTTGCTCCGCTTGTCTTGTCGTTCATCAGAGTAAGTTGGGGAAAAGTGAAAGTTTATACTTTCTAACGTAGTCAAATTATAATAATTTTGGCTCACTAGATTTTTTTTTACTTCAGTGACTCCTGAAGAGCGAGCCAAGAAGGCGGATTTGGACTGTCCTCAGTTCATGATTAAATTTAAAGACACGGAATTGCTCAGGCACACCACTGTCAACTTTCTCTTTTTAGTTAAGGGGAATCCAGCTCCGGATATAGTTTTGTAAGATAATTGAAGTTAATCAGATTTTTTCATAATGCCCCAGAAAATTTTAGTTTTAAGATTTCAATCGAGAATATTTTTGGGGAATCGTTTTTAGCAAACGCAACGACTCCCAAATATCGGATACCACAGACCGAGTTACAATTACTCCATACGGCCTAGGAAAATACGAGCTTCGGATTGAAAAAATTGAAGACGCTGACGCAGGGACATATACCGTTGTAGCCTCTAACAAGAGCGGCGTGGCTGAGGTCAACGCTGTCGTTAAAGTTGTAGACGAAAAAGACATATTTAACGAAGGAACTTTCGTAAAGCCCGATGAACTTCTTGATGGTACTGGAGATCGCAAGGGACTACTTCAACCGGGAGAAGTACCCAATTTCACTTGGTTCAAGGATGGAAAGGTGTTTGAGCCCGGGGAGGATTTTAAAGTTTTGTTTAAGGATGATGAAGATACTCTTGCTTTAATTTTTCAACATGTGAAGCCGGAGGATGCGGGGTGAGTTGATAAGCATTTGCCAAGCTCATATTGGTAGGGCAAAGGCAATAAAATGGAGGGATATTGGGGTCATCCACCCTTCAACGTTTGGAGAAGTTTTTGTCACGCACATTCCCAAGCTTTAAATGTCGATTTTTTGTAAACTCTTCTTTCTGGGACGATGAAAAGTGAATTTTGAGTTTTTGTCGAAGTCAAACGATTCCATGTCAAATGACAATTTTTACAATTTAAAGAAGTCTAAGTTAATTTTTATTACAGCCTGACTCTCCAAGCTTTACATTTTATTCGTAATGGGTAACGAGCGATAACACTTATTCCATATGCTCGAAGTTATTCCACTGGGCTCATGATAACAACTTATCATCTTCCCGCAGATTGTACACCTGTGTCGCCTCCACAACTACTGGGAGGATCTCCTGCTCCGCCGAGCTCACTGTCCAAGGAGGAATCAACCAACTGTTGAGGGAGCCTCTAAAACCCTGCATCACTGCTGCTCTCACAGATACCGAAGTGTCGGTTGGAGGCTCTGCAATGCTGGAGCTGAAAGTGGCTGGCTTCCCTAAACCCGAAATCCAATGGTTCAAGGAAGAACAAGCATTAGAGGCTGGTGGAAGGTTCAGGTTCCTTTATGAAGACGACGAGTCGATAGCTTTGATTATTAAGAATGTGACGTATGAAGATGAAGGGTTATACAAGGTGGTTGCCACCAATGACCTTGGTGATGCCATAACGGAAGGCAAGCTTCTGGTAAGACAGCCTCCCAGGTTCATCAAGAAGATGACTGATATGAGCATGATGGCCGGGGAAGGATACAGCATCGATGTTCAGGTTGAAGGTAATCCCAAACCGGAGTTGAAATGGTATAAGGATGGCGTCCTCATAGTTAGCTCCGAACGCATCAAGTTTGTGGCAAGTGAAGATGGACTAACTTACAAGATGTGTATTGAGCGGGTCACGCTGGATGATACTGGTGCCTACTCCGTCGTCGCGAGCAATGCTGTCGGACAAATGTCAGAGTTTTGGAATGTGCTCGCCACCATGCCTGCAAGATTTATCGAGCGCCTTCCGGGAAATGTGGTAAAGGAGAAGGGTGAGTCTGGAGGGGAGTATGTGGTGAAAGTTGCTGGAGTCCCGGACCCAGTCGTGGCGTTCAAACTTGATGGGAAGGAGATCAAGCATGAGAAGGTGGAACACAATGTCTACAAGGTGACGGTTGACAAGCTATCCGAATCGAAGGACTATGAGTTGGTCGCCACTGCCACCAACAAATTCGCCAAGGATGAGTCCGTCTGTTTCTTCAATATCAAGCGGGGAGTCAAGATTACCGAAGGGCTGAAGGATATCCTTGTGAAGGAGCATGGGGAGGCTACTGTCGGGGTGAAAGTGGACTGCTATCCTAAACCTCAGAAAGTCAAGTGGTTTATCGATGGGGTCGAGATTGGAGGGAATGCTTATGAACAAAAGGTTGAAGATGGGGGAAGATACACCCTCACTATTAAAGACGCGTATAAACCGGATGGGTGTCGGATGGCGGTGCGGGTACTTATCGATAATGGATTGGGAGAGGATGAGAGCTCTGCCACGATCACCATGCAGGGTGGGTGCATATCACATTTAAAGCTTATAATTGTAAGGGGACTTAAAATTAACCTACTTGTATTTTTGTTGCACATAGCCCCACCTGTGATTACAAAGGGACTCGCTCCACTCCATCGCTTGGAAAACCAGACCATCCAAGAGCTAGCTGTGACACTGAAGGAAACCACCCCAGTTCCTACTGGCATTTGGTATCACAACGGTAAAGAAGTTAGTGCTGACGCGAGGATCAAAATTAGTAAGAAGAGTACGGAAACGTATACGCTCACATTTGATTGCGTAAAATATGAGGATGCGGGCGAGTGGGCTTTTAAAGCGGTTAACGACATTGGGGAGGTTTGGACAAGGACCGTTGTGATTGTTGAAGGTCAGTTTTCAAACTATTGAAGATACCGGTATGTCTCGCATGTTTTCATGAGAGATATTTATGCTTTTGTTTGTGCAATCGTAGATAAACCTCAATTTACATCTCCACTTCCGAACTCGATGAGAATTCTTGAAACGGAGACTTATGACTTGGAAGTGAGCGTTCTCGACTATTGCGAGGAAAACGTGAAGATCGAGTGGAAGTCGGATGTAGAGACCGTGTTCAAACCAATTGTGGTAGCAGAGAGAAATGGGGATGAATACCATTCCAAGGTCACGTTTGTTCCAAATCGGAAGGAGAGATACTTTAAAGTAGTGGCCACAAATAAGTATGGAGAAACAGAGAGTATTTGCCAAATCGATTGGATTGATCGTGAGTTTTACTTTTCAAATAATTTTTACTCATCTGAGCTTTTTCATTTTGTGAATTTATCTTAAATCGAATGTTACTTGCGAATATTTTGTTATTTAATTATTTAGTGGTCCCACCAAAGATCGTTTCACCCCTCAAGGAAACCTATACAATCCAGGATGGAGAGCCTTTCCACTTTGAGTCCGAAGTTGAGGGAGTACCCAAACCAAAAATCGTCTGGCTTCATAATGGAGAGGTTCTTGCCGAAGGGGTGACTGCAATTGATGGGAAAACCGAGAAGAAAACCGTTGGTGAGTATACTATCCAAGCTGTGAACGTTGCAGGTGAAGCCAAGTCAAGCACCAAGCTGCAGTTACTCCAAACTGCCCCTGGCGTATCCAAGCTGGACGACAACTATGCTGTTAAAGAAGACGAAGAGGATTTGGTGTTGAGTGTGGAGATCAGTGGCTCTCCCATTCCTACTGTCACTTGGTTGCATGAAGGCTCTCCTATTGACCTCAGTGACCCTCGAGTCAGCGTGGAAACTACTCCCACCAAATCCACCCTGATTGTCAAGAAGGCTGCCAAATCTGACAAAGGAGCATATTCCGTTAAGGTTTCCAATCAGAATGGTGATGTTGCCAGCAATGCTGCCGTTGATGTGACCTTCCCTCCAGAAATTTCTGGTAAACTTACTCATCCAGATCTTGTCACAAAGGGATCCAGGTTTGAGGTGAAGGGAGTTGTTAGTGGAGAGCCTGTTCCTGAGGTTTCTTGGATTCACCCAACTGGTGCTGTTATCTCTGGAAGTGAACCAGGAGTTCATGATGTCAAGCGGTATCCAGATGGAACGGTGGTTCTTGGAATTGAGAGTGCTCAAATGACGGACGGAGGCATTTACAAACTTGTCGCGAAAAATTCGAGAGGAGAGGCAAGCCTTGCCAGCGGAATTATTAATGTTGAGGGTAGGCGTAAGATAATTGTTAATACAAGTTAAGGCTTAATGTAAGAACAATTTAATTAATATTCCCACATTTAAAAAAATTAGCTCAACGAACTCGTCCTAGAATCAACCCACCTCTTCCAGCCCAAATCAAGCTCATCGAAGGCCAACCTCTCACACTTCGTACTACGATCAAAGCTCATCCAATTCCCGAGCTTGCACTTAAGTTCGATGATGCTGACCTTCCATATGAACAACGAACCATTGAGAACGGTCTTGAATTCGAGCACAAGCTCAAGGCAGCAACCACCTCCGGCAAGTACGTCCTCACCGCGAAAAATTCCGAGGGAGCGACTGAATCCGAATGTCAGCTAGTCGTCATTTCCAAACTGAGGGAAGGTGCCTTGACTCCTCCATCCTTCGTCCAGGAGTTGATGGACAAAAAGGTCAATGAAGGTTCCGAACTGACGTTGATCGCTAAGGTTGACGGGAACCCAATTCCAGATGTCGAGGTACTCAAAAATGGTCAGGTCATTGGGGGCATGGAGGCTGTGGAATTCGACGGGACCGTGGTGAAATACAAGATTCCAGAGGTGAGGGTCGCGGATGCCGGAGAATATTCCATTCGACTGGTGAACAGTGAAGGCGAGTGTTTGAGCAAATGTGAGGTTGCCGTAACCAAAATTTACAAAGCTCCAGAATTCCTCCAGAAGTTCACCGACCAAGCCCAGCTTCCGTCACGGGACTGCAAGTTTGGCGCAAAGATCAGTGGCGTTCCTACACCACAGGTGAAATGGCTCAAGGATGGAAAGGAGCTTGATATCAGTAGTAGTGATAAATATAAGGCGAAAATCGAAGATAACACTGTGGCCCTCCAAGTCAGGAATTGTGATGATTCCGACATTGGAGTGTACACTTGTGAATTGTCGAATGTGGAAGGGAAGGCAAGTTGCAACGCCAAGCTGGACGTTGTTGACAATCTGTAAGTGACTCAGACATAATCTATAAGCACCTGCATATCAGCATATATCATAAATCTTGTTACTTCCATTGCTTCGTTTTTTCTTCTTTCAGTCCACTTGCAGCAGCAAGAACAGAAGCCCCGTATTTCTTGAAGACCATCGGCTCTACGGAAGTTTACCCCGGCATGCAATCTAAATTCACAGCATGCATTGGTGGTACACCTGAACCGGAGTTTGAATGGTTTCGGGATGGCAATCGTCTTCATGAGGCTCCGGGTTCAAGGATGCAATTCATCCGTGATGGAATCGGTGCTGGCCTTATTAAGCTGGTTATCAACGATACCAATATTGGAGATTTGGGAGAGTACAAGTTGAGGATTTTCAATGATTTAGGAGAGGCCAGTTGTTCTGCCACTCTTAAATTTGATTGTGAGTTTCATAGACATTTTGAAGTCACAAATTAAAAACTTTATTTTTAAATGTCTCATCTTGCCCCATTTAAAATAGCCTTCGATGTTCGAGGCAAAAAGGAGCAAAGTCCACTCGGCGACTACTACAAGGGCTACAGTGACCTCCGTCCAACAGCCCTTCCAGATAGGCCAGTCATTACTAGAATGGACGACAAGTCCCTCACCCTTAACTGGAAACCAGCGTTGCCCAACGTTCACTCAAAATTCCCATGTACTTACATCCTAGAGATGGCCCCATCAGACAGCAATGACTGGAAAACTGTCTACTCCGGTCTTAAGAACTGCTACGCTGATGTGGACTTCCCCAGTGCCACCCTCGACTACAAGTTCCGTGTGAGGGTGCAATGGGGAGATCAGTTTACAAGTGAGCCCAGCCCTTACGTCATCACCAACAGGAATAAGTTGAATCTGGCCCCACCACATTGGCAACCGATGGTTGTCCCGTCAATCCCACGCTCTTATGACCTTACCCGCCCACCTCATCCGGAATACACGCATCCTCCTCGCTTCCTCAATCCGGAAAGAGACATCCAGCACGTTCCCAGGAACACCCCTGCCACCGTCCACTATTCAGTCTATGGTTATCCAAAACCAACTCTTTCCTTCCGATTTAACGGAAGCCCGATCACTTTGAGTCACACTTATCAAGACAATGGGCTTATCACTCTGTTCCTCAACGAAATGCATGACAGCAAGGTGGGGACATACGAGTGCATTGCAACTAATCCCCACGGAATGGCTACCCAACCGGTTCAACTCTGCCTGACAGAATATCCCTGGTTCCTGGAGCACTTGAAGGAGACACACGTTTGCGCAAGGAAGAATGGACGACTACATTGTGTCGTTAGCGGTGTTCCTTGCCCAACCATCCGCATATTCAAAGACTGGCATCCATCCGGCAAGCAATTCCAACTGGTCCAAATCGATGAGACCACCGTAGCTGTAACGATTCTCTTTGAGGATGCCCTCCTCCGAGATGAAGGTCTCTACTCAATCGTTGCAACCAACCAAGCCGGCTCGGCTCACACCTCAGCGACACTCCGCGTCCACGAAGATGAACATGCGTATAACTGGCTCAACTACGGAGTCCGGCCAAGAGTCCTCCGGTTGAAGAAATCCGACCCCAATGACTACTACCACTTTGGAGAGCTGATTGGAAGGGGAACCCAAGGCTGTCATTATCACGTTGTCGAAACCCGAACTGGAAATGCCTGGGCCGCCAAGAAGATGGTCCTTACCGAAGGGAACAGTCTACATCGTCATATGATCGAGACGGAGATTGACAACTGGGCTAATGTGAATAGCCCATATGTCGTCCGGCTATACGATGGCTTCTTTGATAACCGCACGTTTGTTTTAGTCAACGAACTTTGCAACGGAGGTGACCTATTCGGCCATCTTGTATATGAATTGGAAGACTTTGACGAATGGCAAATTAGAAGTTACATGGAGCAAATTTTAAGGGGAGTGAGGGACCTTCACGAATCCAAATTGTGGCTATGTGGACTCCAGCCACTTGACATCCTCCTCACCCATAAACGCTCTCCCCACATAAAACTGACGGATCTTGGGCTCTCCCGCTTTAACGATCCAACCCCACACCGGTATTCCCATCCAGAATATGCCTCCCCCGAACTTATTTCCTTTTCGGCGTTAACGGCAAAAACAGACTTGTGGTCTGTGGGTGTGATCGCCCACATCTTGCTCACAGGACATCATCCCTACGTAGGTCTGAATGATCAGGAGACCATGGAAAACCTGAAGAATTGGAATGGATCATTGAATGAGGATTATCTCAGCAAACTCAGTATTGAGAGCAGGGACTTCCTCCGCTCTTTATTGAGGATCACTCCCGGAGACCGACTGAGTGCATATGATGCCTTGGAGCATCCCTGGTTTAAAATGGGGAAGTCGAGTGGCAGCGTGAGCCTGTTTAGTGAAGGCCATGTCAAATACTATAATCATCTGAGGGGCTGGCAGAGCAACGCCAACTGTGTGGAGTTGTACAGGAGGAATCCATTGGAGGTTGCATATAAGCATCCTAGCAAGATGGTCTATCCTCCTGGGTATGACTGGGTGGAGGAGAGGGAGTATAAAGTGGTCACCAGAAGTGATTGGGAATTTCCAAGGCCTAGTGTTGAAATTGATGATTTTGTTTCGGAGAGTCAGTAAGTTCATCATTTAAATGCGAGAAATGACAACTTTCAAATGATCAAGTTATGTAAGCTCATACAATGGAAAATTTATGACCTTATTTATTTTTCCCAAACAGCTACCAATCCGGTGAAGACACTTATCTACTCCAACTGAGAGATACCGACTTCCCAGCAAGGCTCAGGCAGTACATGAAGGTTGCCGCAAGTCAGTCTCCTTCATTTGCTTTGCATTTGCAGGGATCATACTTCGATCTGAACGTGAGTTTTACAGTTTTATCTTTTATGCACTTGTGATTTATCACGCTGTAGTAATAACTAATTACTAAAATTACATTTCAACTTTGCAAGCATCAAAGGTTTTACATATGTAGTCATCCATGCAAAGTAGTATTTGCAAAACATGAAAAATTGTTATAGATTCGTAGTTCAATTTGGCCCCATTTTAATTAGAGCAGTCAGTCTAGTATATGAAAACAATTAGTCTTCTTCTGAATTTATTTATCTTTCAACTTGATTGCTTTTTACATTTTTCGACTTTTGTTGCTGTTAAATTTTTCCATATTTTCTAGTGCTGATTTGTCAATCACTTTTTGCTCTTGTGTGAATCAAGACTTTGCGGAAAAGGTTGGGCATATTGGCATTTGTTCATGTAAATGTAATATGAGAAGGAAGAAAGAAGTCGAAAAGAATTTCACACAAGTGCAAACCCAGGTTGGAATTGGAAGCTTGCCAGTGACGAAAATACTAAAAAAAATGATCACTTAGGAAAACAATACTTCCGCTCAAGGTTTACGGGTTCATTTGTAAATACCTACAACAAACAAGTTTTAGATGAAATGTTTTCTTTGTCCTCTGAATTCTATTTTCCTTCGTATGTGTTGTTCTTGTCATTTTTTAAAATCTTCTCGAGTGTAGCTTGTAGGTAGCATACTTTCACGATAAATGATCGATTCTTATCTTATAATCATCACGCATGATGCTTAATGAATGCATCATTAGTTTTGTTAAATGGCAAGGATGACTTTTTGAATGATTAATGATAACTCGCCAAACTTTTATGTGAATTCTCAAATTGCCCCAATGTATCGAATTCAAGGATTTCACTCACTTCTTTCATTACCATTTTTTATTGCCATCCAAACCATGGTTTAGGAGCAAGAGATTGCACCAAAATGCTGTGCAAATATTTACTTCCTAATTTTTTCAACTATGACAGGCCCCAGTCATTCGAGAACGCCGTAAATTCACAGACATAATGGACGAAGAAGTTGATGACGAACGCCGAGCCAGAATCGTGGAGTATGGCGAAGGCCCAATAAACTCCGAGCCCCGACGACTCCGCCATGAAGTCGGAACCCGACTCGACATTCAAGCTGAAGCAGATGCCATCATGGCAATGAAGAGGGAGGGACGAGAGCCCTGTTTCCGGGAACGCCCCGCAACCATATGCTACGTGAAAGAGTTTGGAGGGGACTTGTCCCTTAGCATTGCCGCAGATGGAGAGCCTGGCTGCCCAGATATCCAGTGGTTCAAAAATGACACTTTGCTTCAAGTAGATGATCCCATTCACAGGCATCGGCTGGAAGTTACCAGCACATCCGAAAATACCCTCGCGAAATCAACCCTCCTCGTTCATAATGTGAAGAATACGGACCTAACCAACTACAAAGTCACCGCAAGGAACAAGATGGGACAGATCACTTGGAAATTCCGAGTGGCCATGCTTCCTGACAACATGTTAATGCCAAAGGGAACTCCAACTCTTGACTATGCCCTTGAGAAGAATCCTACCCCATTGTCAACCACAGAGCACTCCTATCAGAATGTGTCCACGCCGGAAGTTATCCTTAAGGGAGCTTATGGAAACGTCCTCCGATCGGGAGACAAACTTTTCAAGATCTGCTCCAACTTCGAATATGATTTGGTTAAGGGACTTATCAACACTCACGTTCTTGGAGGGGAATACGCCCAAGCAATTCAAATCGGAAATGGGGTCGCTCTTAGGTACGACGGAAGTGGAATTTATTTACCATTGCTGGAACATGTCGTCGACCTAGGCTCATATACTGAACAGACCGTTGTTGGGCTGATGACTCAAGTCCTCCACGGCCTGAGCTATCTTCACTGGTGTAACATCGGTGCAATCGGACTGGGTCCGGCATCAATCGCAGTCGAGCGGGGAACTGGACTGGTACGCATAATTGACTTAAGTGGAGCCCAACGGATAAGTCGCGTGGGTGTTGGAAGTGAGTTGGTCACTGGAAGACTAGCAGGCAGGTTGAATCTTGCACAGGACCTTCAATTCGTAGCCCCAGAGTGTATAAGCACCGAAGCAACCGTCACGGGGCAATCTGATATTTGGAGTGTAGGGGTCCTAATCTACCTTTTGCTCAGCGGGGTTTCCCCCTTCAAAGGAGAGAGTGGGGATGAGGAAGAGACGAAGCAGAATATTCTATTTGTTCGATTTAGGTTTGAGCACTTATTTAAGGATTTGAGCCAGGAGGCGACTAGACTCATCATGTTGATTTTTAAGAGATCTCCCATGTAAGCTGATAACAATTTACTTAATTGCTCATGAAAGTTGAATGAAACCTTAATTAACTAAAAATGAAACTTAATTTCTTTAATAGGAAACGTCCTTCAGCAGAGGAATGCTTTGATCATAGATGGTTCCACGCGACAGAATCACTCAATAGGAAACGGCAGAGAGTTAGCTTTGGTGTAGAAAAGATTCAGGTAAAAATTGAACTTTTTTAAAAATCATCATGATTATGATTATTTAATAGCTTGACTGACGTAACCACATTTTTCAAACATTTACAAACAAAAATTACCATGTTTCAAAAAAATCTTTGAAAAAAAACGGCTTTTTAACACCAAAAAAAGCAACATGCATTATATGCTGCGCTCTACGCACAATGGCTAGCCAAGCGCGTCGGATTCACTCAACATGTCGCTTTCACTAGAATGCGAGAAAAAAAACTTTCAAAATGAGAGATGATAAGATGAGAATGATGAGAAATTTTTATGATATTTCTATTTTATTTTGTAGGCTTTCCTAAACTCACTGAACCAAGACCAAGAGATCTCCTCAACATCAGCAGAGTACAGTAATAATGTTCTAAATGATTTCTACCGCGCACATAATCTTTAATCGTTGCAATAATAAGCTCTGTTATACGTTATATTTAAATGTACTTTAGTTATACGTTTATATTATTATAGGTTTGTGTTTTGTGATTTAATAAAAAAAAATCTTTGTGTTGTTCATTTTGTGATGAATTATGGATTTCACTCTCTCTCCACTTAATTGGCCTAACAGTATAATATCGTACCTGACAGATTATAAATAGGGTTAAAGAGTCTCTTGAAGCCTTCAATCTCGTTCGAGAAGTGCAAAAGACAAGTTCTATAATAGATAGAAAGATGAAGTTTTCGCTCTTTTTACTCGTGCTTGGCTGCGTGGTGTACCTCGCCACTGCAGCTAGCTTCCTCAGAGGAGAACCCATTGAAGATCTTCAGACGGCTGCTTGTAAGTTTTTAAAATTTTGCTAAATCGGCCTTTTTTGTGATTTTGTGTGAGAAAAGTAATGCAAAGTTTCAAACGTGAGATTAGATCCTAAATTATCTAATTCATTTTTGCAGCTGGACACGGTCACTACGGCAGGGTCCAAATCAAGGTTTACAGAGGACAATCCAAGGGAGGTCACGGACACGATTATGGACATGCCCCATACGGTTACTGGGTCAGACAGCCCCCAGATGGTCACGGCCACCATTAAAAGCTTTTTATAGCTTGTTCCTTGTTGAGTTTTAAATCGTTGATATGATATAGTAATAAATAATTCGTTACGTTAAACACGCTAAACCCGGTAATTTTGTTTTGAAGAAACGTTGTTTTTATTGTTGTGTTGCGATAACTTGTGTTTTCAATTTTCAATTCATCAATTCTTATTTGGCAGAAGCCAACACGGGTTGAAACCTTCTCAAATTAAATACGAATTTAAAAATACATACATGAAAAAAAATTAATCATCCTCATCATCATCGAAAAGTTCATCATCATTAAAAAGGTCTTCGTCGATAGGTACGCTATTACTAGCCCCAGCTGCTGCACCTCCGGCATCATTGATCTTTAGCGAGCCCATATCCGGCACAGTAGCATTTTTATCGCCGTCTTCATCGACATTAAAGTACTCCGTGTAGTAGTTGATATCACTAAGATCGTTTGTAACGAGTTGGTCATCATTATCCTCATCCCCATCTTCGGTAGAATGCTGGTAAGAGACGGTATCGTCGCCTTCATCATCGTACATTCCAGCTTCGTTGGCGAGCTCAGGGTTGAACGTGAACATGTCTCGACCGGAAAGCTGTTTTCAAAAATAAA
>JAQGAG010000184.1:0-21508 GCA_034696835.1 Lepidocyrtus lignorum
AACGGTATTTCCTGCAGTAAGCTGATGCCCGGGAATTAGAGGGTTACCTAAGTTAATGAGAATATCTAACTGCCGTTTGAAATCGCTAATTTGTGCAGTTAGCTGATGCCTTGTAATTCAAAGGTTAACTGAGTTAATGGGAATAGCTAACTGCCGTTGGAAAGCGCTAATTTGTGCAGTTAGCTAAATCCTGGAAACTAGTAAGTTAGCCAAGTTAATGGGAATATATCTAACTGCCGTTGGAAAGCGCTAATTTGTGCAGTTAGCTAAAGCCTGGCAAGTATGGGGTTAACCGAGTCAATGTGAACATCTAACTGCCGTCGGAAATTGGTGATTTGTGCAGTTAGTTTATGCCTGGAAACTAGTAAATTAGCCAAGTTAATGGGAATATATCTAACTGCCATTGGAAAGCGGTGATTTGTGCAGTTAGCTAAAGCCTGGCAAGTATGGGGTTAACTGAGTCAATGTGAACATCTAACTGCCGTCGGAAATTGGTGATTTGTGCAGTTAGCTAAAGCCTGGCAAGTATGGGGTTAACTGAATCAATGTGAACATCTAACTGCCGTCGGAAATTGGTGATTTGTGCAGTTAGTGGATGCCCGAGAAGTAAGGGGTTACCTGAGTTAATGGAAATTTATAATTGCCGTTGAAAAGCGATAATTTATGCAATTAGCTAATGCCTGGGAAGTAGTAAGTTACTAACTGAGTGGGGGAAAGGCCGTGTTGTTTATGAAAAGTTGAGGGGAGGGTGACTGAGTCGGGAGCAATATATGTTGCTTTATAGAAGGTATTTTTTTTATTGTAGTTAGTTATTGGGGGAGGGGAGGCATAGATGTTGAATTATTTATATTAAATTCCAGGTTCTGCTGGGGAAAAAAAGAAGATGTGATATTCGTTTGGGGATGACTGTGGGGGTATGAATTATTTATATTATATTGCAGGTTTGACTGGGGGTAAGGTAAATGTGATTGTCGTGTTGGGATGACTGTGGAATAATGAATTATTTATATTATATTGCAGGTTCTATTGGGGGTAAAGGAAGACGTGATTGTCGTGTTGGGATGACTGTGGAGTAATGAATTATTTATATTATATTCCAGGTTCTGCTGGGGGAAAGGAAGAGGTGATTGTCGTGTGGAGATGACTGTATATGTATAAATTATTTAAAAGCGTTTTTTTTCTGAAGTTAGTTGTATGGGGAAAATAGGATGGAGACTGAGTCGGGGGAATGCCGTGTTGCTTATGGAAAGCGTTTTTTTGCAGTTAGTTTATGCTGTATAATAGTACGAGAAGAATATAAAAGTACAATATGTCGGCTGGTTTATGTCATTGTCATTAAAAAGATTTTTTGTGTGCATTTATTTGATGCTGGGGAGGTATAAGGTTGACGGGAAAAGCCGTGTTGTTCATAAATGTTGAGGGGAGGGCGACTGAGTCGGGGGGAATATATGTTGCTTCATAGAAGGTGTTTTTTAGTTTAGTTAGTTATTGGGGGAGGGGAAGCATACGGATTGATGGTGTCGGGAGGAATTTGTGTTGATCGGTGGTAATCTAATTTTATTATGCAGATAGCTATTGGGGAAAATATGTGAGTAATTGTTGTGTTGGGAATATTTATAGTTCAAGGAAAGCGTATTTATTGTAGTTAGGTCTTGAAGAGGAAAACAGTCTGATTGTGTCGGGGGGAATATTTGTTTGTGTAGACAACGAGACATTTTATCGTAGAAAATTCTTGGGGTAACGATTACAAGTTGATTGATTGTGTTGGGGGATTATGGTTTGTTGTTGAAAAACTTCATTTTGATACTGTAAGTTCTTGGGGCAATGTAAGAGTTGTTTATAATGTCTGGGGGAATATGTCGTTGTCGATCTATAAAACCTCGATCACTACAAGATCGGTCAATTAAATATCATGAATTATACGGCCAGGAATAACACGGCCAGTCAAGGTTCGGCCAGTAATAATACGGCCAGGAATAACACGGCCAGGAATAACACGGCCAGTCAAGGTTCGCCCAGTAGTAATACGGCCAGGAATAACACGGCCAGTCAAAGTTCACCCAGTACATTTTGGCTTAACAATTAGTTAGTGTGGGTAGGTTGGGAGATGGGTGGTTACTGGGCATAACATATATACAGGTAATTATTTCCTTTAGTTAGTTGTGCGGGGGGGGGGGTGTGATTGTTTGATTATGTCTCGGGAACAAATGTTGTTGTTGGTGGACAATTTATTTATCTGCAGTTAGTATTTAGGGTGAGGATTTCAGTTTACTTGTGTCGGATATAATGTATGTTTGTTGGTGCACAGCTTATTTGTCTGCAGTTAGGTTTTGAGATGACGATAAGATGTTAACTGTTTCGGGGTGAATATGTTATTAAAACTTTTTGTGCAAGATTCGGTGGAAAGTGCATCGTTAAAATTATTTGTTTATAAACATGTGAATAATTAACTGATGATTAAACAATCTGATGTTTTTTTAGAACAATTTAATTTCTTAAATTAAAAATATTAAAATATTTTACTATGGCTCGGGTCAATAAATGAAATGTATTATTTTGAAAATATTATTTATGTGTCTGAAGGTAAAATGAGTTTTTTAAAGCTATTGGTTTTAATTAATTTCATTTAATTTATAGTTGCAATACATAAACTTAGTTTTAACAAAAATTTTGACCATAATAAAAACTCAAAAACAATCAAATGAAACAAAAATTTAGTGCGATGGCTTTATGTTGAACTTGGTACATTAACATGCACTTAAATACAACATTTTTTTAAGACAGTCCATTGAAATAAAATTCCTCAAATTACCTCAAATTGAAATTAATCATTCTGCAAATCTCGACGTATACGACGCTCATTACGGTTTGCATTTTGCAGGTTAATTTTTTCTATTTCTGTTTCTTTTTCTATATTTTCCTTTTTGCTCTTTTCCATTGACTCATAAGCATGAGTTGCTTCCAAAATCTTTGCTTTTCTTTCTACTAATTTCTGTTCAATAGTTTGCTGTACTGTTTTATCCTTTGGTTCAACTGCTAGCTTACGGAAAGCTTCCATTTCAATTGAATCTTGTAGTTGTAAATTAATTTCCTTTTTGGTTTTCGCTGGTAGGTTTGTAATGCCTAGATTATCTTCATGGTAGTAAAGAACATCATCAAATTTCTGATCTTTCATGGGTTCTCCTGGTTTATTACCAGGATTCTTAGGCATCTTGCTTTTACGGTCGTCCCCATGAAATTCACGTTGCAGAAAATAAGGAACAAAAATGTTAGAAATTGATGTCGGTTTTGTAGGTGGATCCTTGATTTCATGCTTTTCCAACTGATGGAGAGATCTATCTTTTTCCGTATCAAAAACTAATCCGCATTGGTTATAAATGCAGCCAAATCTATTATCATGTACTTCAATACAATGTTGTTGAAACTGTAAAGCTTGGCTGTTCCAGTTTTTACGATCCTGCATTTGACATGATGTCCATTTAAATGTTGCACCACATGGTGTAAAATCCCGGTCGCCGTATTTTTTACCATTTGCGTCAAACTGGCATGTATAGGGTTTGTAGAGATTCTTTTGGTTCTCAGCTTTACGTAATAGTTGCTGTTGAGGTACCTCAAAATGTTCATCAATTTCCTGTCCTGTTGTAGTAATTTTCTTTTTTTCATTATGTCTCTTGTAATAATCGGTCCTTGCGTTAAGATTGTGTTGATCTCGAGCAGTCCTTGTATTCTCATCCATACGCTGTAAAAGAAATAAATTGATATTGAATATAATTAAAAATATTATTTGAAATATGGACAATTTATAAAAATGTTTTTAAAAAAGCTTAATGAAAATAATACGTACATAAGTAAAATATTAATTATTACCTGCAAATTTGAGTACGGGCCAGATGTGGGATATGATATCGATAATACTTGATCCACATCAATATCACATTTTGCAACTAGAATCATGCGAACTTGATCATCTACTGTCCATTCCTGAATCTCGCAATTTGAACTCTCGTTTTTGATTTTAATGAACCGAGATTCGTTACCATATTTAAAGCAGTTGATGTGATAGCAAATATCAGCAATACCATTTTTATCTTTTCCCTGGAACGTCTGAATCGGATAAGCAAAATCCTCAATGTATTGTAACTGCCCAGCTGTAATAATTCCAACATACTCGATAAGGAAGGTTCCTGCTTTAATCTTGTCCGTAGTGACCAAACAGATTCCTTCTAGTTCTCGAGGCATAATAGTTACTGACAGATCAAATTCCATATTACGAATCCTGATAAATACACACAAATTACAATATTTTTAACTTCACCTATTAATATTTTCTTTAATGAAGAATTAAAAAATACTAACAGAGTATTAAAATATAAAGTATTTATATTTACCTTTTATTGGAACAGGGTCGTTGCACACAATGGTCAGAACACTCAATCTTGGCCTTACGAAGTTTGCATGTGTCATCGTTGCAAACTGATGATAACTTATATGACGATTTTTTTATTGCGCAATCACAAGTGCGAGGCCTCTGGTCATTCTTGTAAAATCGTTGCATTGCCAGAAACACGGGAGATTCTTCTTGGTGGATTTTGGCATGGTCTGTTGACATTTCAAACTCGGAACCCCAAGGTATAATCCCTGTTTGCATCATCCCAGGACCAGGCGGATAAAAATCTAGAATTATAATTAATAATAAGCATAGTTTAATTACAAATAAATATGCTTATTGATATGCCTGATCGAGACGCAATGCTAAAACTTTATATATAATTTCAATTAATTATCATCAACTCAATCCAATAAGAATTAAACTTACTTTTCTTTGAATACCGGAAGCGTAGATTTTGGGAGGCAAATTTTTGGTAGATAAATGGATCTTGTGGTGGATCCACAACTTCATATGGCTTTTCACCTCCTGATGCCATTTTAAATCGTTTGTTTTAAACTTAATTAATTTGTGTTAATTAAATGTAATTTTACCGGCAATAAGAATATATTTTTTAAAAATCCACGTTTAGAAAAAAAGGTAAATATACACAAACAGAATGTATTATATGTTATTGCATGCGATAGTGATATTCACAGACTGTGACAGTGAAAGTATCGGAATTTTTAGCAACAAAAACATTGGTATGAAACAGCCGCGATTTTATAGGAAAGTATGAGGGCAACGTGCGACAGACAGCAATATGTGAAAGCAAGTGAAGTGATTGATGTGATGGTTGACGTATGTGGAACGGTGCTCAGAAATCAGATGCAAGTAAATGCACCCATTCATTACAAGTGTATTTTCTTTTTTCAATGCAATATCCAGGAACACAATCTTTTCAGCATCAGGTCAAGCGGGAGTACGCCGGATACGGCAACGTTTAGTAATTGTTGACATTTACAATTAGTACGTGAATTTATCCAAGACATTTAAAGTTTTGGGAGACAATGTGATTAAAAGAGTGAATACATTGACAAGTTTAAAAAATTCGTTAGTTTACGGATTGTTTGTGATAGTTTTCCCAAGTAGCCCCAGATGACGATAACTTAAATATAATAGTTAAAGTTTTAAAGCTTAGTTTTATCTCGATTATTATAAAAATGGAGCAATACGAAATTGATAAGATGCAATTTTGTGAAGAGTGGGGGGTCATGTCCCGTGAAGATTTTTTCCGGATATTTAGGTTTGATCTTCAGGAAAAGAGTAAGTTTTAATGATTTGTTTAAATTTAATTTTGAAGTGTTTAAAGCATAACAAGGTTTAGCGTTAGTCTTATTTGTTAATATTCATGATGCATAACCTCATTCGATTGGTTGTTTTATTTTTAAATTTTTTTAGATATCAAGTTTAAACCTGATTCCAAAACCGGATTAAAAATGATTAAGCAGCACATACGGGACAATTACAGTGACCAAACAAAATGCAATTGTAAGAAAAATGAAGGGGAAAATACAAAATGCGGAAGGGGATCAAAATGTTCATTTCGACTGGAGAGGCGAGAGTGTGACCCTAGTTGTTCAGAAGAAGGCTTAGAATGCCTTAACCATGAGTAATAATTTTTTTAATCATCACATTATTTTACAAATTAATGATTATCCATAAACAGCTGAGATGTATTTTTGTATTTCGATAATAAGATCATTAGTAAAAATTAATTTTGGTTTTTTATTAAAATTATGATTTCAGTATCACAAAAGAACGAAATAAAAAGGTTGCTCTTGTACCAAGGGGAGGAGCTGGATTTGGTGCAGCAAGCCGAGAGGAAATTCTTGAAGGTCAATTAGTGTATGAATACATTGGTTGTATATATGCACAAAAAGATAATCCACATCGAAAAGAAAGTGTGTACACAGCCGCTATTCTACCATCGAAGGAACAACCGGAAATTGTTGTCGTCGAATCTTTTATGTTTGGAAATATTTCAAGATTCTTCTCCTCCAGTCACGAGCCAAATGCAGAGCTAAGAGTTTTGAAAGTGAAAAATGATATGCGAATGGGAATCTTTGCAATTCGGACAATTTATCCCAAGGAAGAAGTTACGTGGTTTTATGGTCCAGACTATCACAAGAAAGGAATTGAAGTAAGTTTAGTTCGCTAATTATGCATAATTAAAAATCATCTTTGAATTTTTAATATTTGTGATGGACTAACAAAAATGTAAATTAATTTTAATTTTTAAAAAACATTTTCGGTTTCTTTATTAGTGCTGTCGTTGCTGTTCCTTGGAATACTGCCCGCATGTCCATAGACGTCTTCCTGAATTTCCTCATTTCCGAATTCTAACTCCTGTTGAAATGATGGATATTGCAAAAATTAAAAGGAAAAAGAAAACTTGGAGATACAATCCGTCCAGTACTATCCGACCAAAACCTAAAACCAGATTGAACGAGCTATGCAGAATTATGGATGAAACAACTGAAAAGCGCATTAATGCTGTTATTGAAGCTTTAAAAAAATCCAAAAGCTTCAATTCTGGAAAACGTAAAAAGCCTGGGAAAGGAATGGCTGTAAAATCTCCTCAGAAAGACACTCTGCATGTTTTTGCTCGGGATAATTCCATTTCAAAGACATCAAGAAATGTTGGATTACGACGAATACTCCGGGATGGACAATCGGCAAAGTTACCCTCCCAAGACAGCACTGTAGAAAATGAAGCATTTGAAGTGGTGGAACCTCCAAGCTCATCTCAAAGTCGTTCTTTATTACAACGTCGAATGCCGGGAAACGGAAAAGCGATCAAAACTCCCCCAAAGGAAAGAACTACAATAATAAATGCTGTGTCTCCTGATGAAATTACACAATCAGTCAGTAACCGTTCATTACCACCACGTCAAAAGCCGGGAAAGGGAAAGGCGATCAAGACTCCCCCCAAGGAGAGCACTATAATAAATGAAGGATCTGAAATGGTGGAACCCCAAAGGTCATCTAAAAGTCGTTCTTCTTTACCACGTCGAAAGCTGGGAAAGAAATATGCCATTAAGACTCCCCCAGAGGATACCACTACAAAGAATAAAGGATCTCAAATCGTGGAACCCCAAAGGTCATCTAAAAGTCGTTCTTCTTTACCACGTCGAAAGCTGGGAAATAAATATGCAATCAAGACTCCCCCCAAGGAGAGCACTACAAAGAATAAAGGATCTGAAATGGTGGAACCCCCAAGGTCATCTAAAAGTCCTTTTTCCTTACCACGTCGAAAGCTGGGAAAGGGGCAGGCGATCAAGACTCCCCCAGAGGATACCACTACAAAGAATGAAGGATCAGAAATCGTGGACCCTCCAAGGTCATCTAAAAGTCGTTCTTCTTTACCACGTCGAAAGCTGGGAAAGAAATATGCCATCAAGACTCCCCCCAAGGAAAGCGCTACAAAGATTGAAACCTTGTCGGTTGTAAAATCTCAAAATCCATTGAAAATTCGACCTTCCTTATCACGTGCAAAGCCAGCCAATGAAAATGCAATTACAACAGTAAGGATTGAAGCATCGTCGGTTGTGGACAAAATACCAGTCATAACTTTGTCAGATTCCCCCGATCCTTCATCAAATGTAGATTCACTTGAAGTAGATAAAACAAAGGATATGTCATTCGCAGCCGAACCATGTACATCACATTCCATAACCATTTTGAGTCGAGAAATAGCGTTGAGTAAAGAAAATGCTAAAAGTAACACCTTGCAAATACCGTTGACAAAAACTAAATCTCCTGATTGCGAAACATCAGATTCATCATCATCTTCAGATTCAGAAAATAAATCAACGGAAAGTTTCCAATCAACATTAAGAGAAAGAAAATCGTCAGCATTGACACCAACCAAAGCTCGTCGTAAGCTAACGTTTATACCTACTAAAAGAGGAAGGCGGAATGTTGGTCCACCCATGAAATCTGCGTTTGCCCCAACAAAAAAGCAATTAAATTCTCAGGACAATGAACGCAACCAAATCGCATTAAGAAGTAGCTCAAATTTGAGTGCAATGCAAAGGTTATCTCTTCTGGTTTCTGAAAAAAATGAAAAAATTCGCTATTCGAAAAAAATGAACTATAATCTACGACGTTCTTCCTCGATTCTTCGTCCATCTACTTCTACCACCAATATCAGATCTACTAAGAAGAAAGCGCCTTTACTTCCAAAACGAGCTGCCCGAATGCAAGCTAAAGTCTGTACGTTGTCATCATCTGAAGACGAAGAAAATGTTTCAAATACAGATGCTTCCAATTGGATTGAACATGAAATCAAATTAGTTGTGGATCCAGTATTTTATAAATCACAGGACCGTCAGCATATGTCTGCTGCTGATAGAATTCCTAATCCTGACCCTAGCATGACCAGACGTCGTCATTTGAATGCGGAATGGACATGCAAGTATTGTAGAAAAAAATTCAGATTTCTTAAAAGCTACAGACAACATTTGCTTGCTCATAAGAAACAAAAAGAGTTTAAATGTGATAAAACGGATTGCGAAATGTAAGTTTATACTATCAATTAATAATAATTACATTATTTAAATTAATCACAAATTTTTTAAACAATAGAGAGTACCCTAATGAAGTGTTGTTTTTTGGTTACAGGAGCTTTTATAATGTTCACAAGCTACGCCGACATCAAGAAACACATAAACTTTCCGAAGATCGAACAAAATACAGATGTCGAGATTGCAATGCTGATTTTGTTCGAAGTGATCACTGTATGAGGCATATGAGAAAGGATACCAATAGTTGCAGAGATAGACGGTTCAAGATTATTTATTCAGATGGAAGCTGGGAATATGGGACAAACAAGCCATCAAGTGACAATTCATCTCCCGATCGTGATGGTACAAGAATTCCCATTCCACAAAAGAAGACTGTAAAATTAGCAAAAAGTGGAAGAAATTATGTACGGGTGGCTGACCGAGAAGCGATCAAGAAAGATCAAAATGACGAGGAGGAAGATAATGATGAAGATAGCGACACCGATTAGAATTTCTTATCCAGTTTAAAATTACAAATCAAATCCGTTGAACTGTAAAAATCTAGCACAATAGCTTTATTGATTATTTTACTTTACTTAATTTGATGGTGAAAATTACTTTATGCTTTAAACATTATTAACATTTACTAGCTGTATTAAACATATCCTATTATTCAAAAATTATTACGGTACATGGCAAATAAAGATGAATTTTTTAAAAACATGACTTGGGGGGAACCCGGAAATTATTTTTTTTAAAATTAAACTTGTATAATTAGATAAATCACATGAATTGTGAATCATAAAAATTAGCAAATTATATTTATCATCCAATTTTGTTGTCGGGCAAGTTAAAAAAAGGGTGAACTACATGTTAGAATACTTTTGATTCAGTTTACCAATACCAATGAATGGTTAACTCCATACAATAATTTGTAAAAGTTATAACAGCATTTTTTTGCATAAAAAAAGTCATCCCTCTTAAAAATTCGTTACTTAAGTACAAGCACCTTTCTTCTTTGCTTTCTTTTTCTTCTTTATAACCCTTTACAACACGATTTGTCATCACAAATAAAAAACAACTTTGCCTAGGAAAAAAAATATTTGCCATGAACAAATAATTTGCTCATGACACAACTAAGCGGAAACATTATGATGCATGCATAAAAGCTATTTCCTAGTCATTTGCTACATTATATGCTTATTCTCTATTTAACTGGGTAATATTCTAACTAATTTACTAACTTGCAAATATATATGCATAATTTCATGAGTAGTGTGTGCCGGGGAAATGTATACTCCTTTTTCATATGGTATTTGTACTGTTTGTACATGCTTACGAAAGTAAGTTTGGAGCATGATGAATTTTGCTGACGGTTATAAACTGACATTTTTTAAACACTATTTTATGATTTCATCTCTGATGTTGCGTAATCCAATGTAATACTAAATTTGTCATCAAGTAGGCATATAGTACGCATAATATGACCACAACGCTTGAATAGGTATTACCTTTGTTTATTCTTTGCAAGAAATGTCATATAGTAAAGCTCTACTTTTTAGTATTTTCATATGAAATATTTGCAGCTGCTCTATGTGACAAAATTATTCGTACAAGACATGCATGATTTATTTTTTTAAACCAGAAATTACGAATCAGAATCAACGACGTGTCTGATCGTATTTGTGGTCAAATATTTTCAAATAATTATTTTTTAATTTATTAAATTTAAATTAAACTTTAAGCAATATTTACACGTGGTAAAAATTAAAACGTAATATATTGTTGACCCCTGAAAAGTAATCATCATTGAATCAAATCATCCTGATCAAAATATTTTTACAGCTAAATACTTGTTGTTTTGTAAAGTGTTGGTTTCATTAGTTTAAAATGGTAAGCGTGAATGTCAAAGTGCATTGGATATTTTGATTGCATACATGCATTGATTAATTGATAATAAATTACGTCATGATTAATTGATAATGAAAAGTCATATTATTTGCTATTTCTAGGACCGTTTTGAGTACGTGGCAAAGGGTATGAATCTAGACATTTGCGATCCTCATCCGATCAAAAAAATGTCATTTAAACCCAGAAATATAGTACAGCTTATATCCATCAAAATGACAGGGGGTTATCAGTTTGCAAGACAAACTTCATTTAATAGGACAATGGAACGCCACTTTGTTTATGGACTAAATGGGGCAAGATGCAACAAAGTGACAGAAACCAAAAAAGTTTATCCGAGATTCATAAATTTGCCCGTGGCACCCGTAAAAACAACAACGAGGCAGGTGGATAAAAATGCGAATCAAGACAGAAGCAATTGGGTGCAAATTGTAATGTCTGATATTGTCGGAATGCAGGTAACTGTAAATTAGACAATAATGTGTAAATGTATGTAAATACAATGCTTGTTACTAGAATTAGAATTAGAGTGGAACTATATAACAATAATTATGATTATATTACACAGGCTGGACTTGTTTCTGAACAATGCATGTTATGGTCGCAACACAAAATCCCAGGAGCCCCGGTAAATTCTAACCAATACATTCATCAGTTTTACCAAATGAATTTAAATAACCTTGAATTTACCGTCATGACAAGTGAAGAAACAAATGGAATGACTATTCAACGAAAAATGCTTGAATATCGGGATCAAGTCTCCAATCAGCCAATTAAAATCATGATGATGCTGACAGATCAAAATCAACTGTTATCATTTGATATGCTTAATCGAAAGAAAGCAAATGACATTTGTCTTAGTACTGACAATGAGTTGGCAGAGAAATATTCGTACGATAACTTTGATTTCGTTGAGGAAGAAGAGATTTTTATTGTGATGGGAAAAGAAAAATATTGTGATATTCAATGCATTCTTCTTTTTAATTACCCTCCTACAATCAGTTTGGTATCCGTCATCCACACTAGCCATTTAGGAATGGAGTTTGCTTATCATAATCCGTATTGTCTCATGTACCAGGAATCACGAGATTTGATTGTTTCATCCTGGCAGTCATTTTATGAACAGACAATAAGAATTCCTCCAACCAGATTTAACCCAACACCATTAGTTCAACTCGATCAAGAATTGCGCATTAATGATTTGCCTACAAGCAATATTAACATGTATTTGCAGACTCCAAATGTAGATGTTATAAATATAAATCCAACAATGATTTATAAATACGTTTTTGATGGAATCCAATTTTTTACCCTTACTCCATCCAATGAAGAGGCAGAATTGCCAAAATATCAGTTTAGAGGTTTAGATGGACAATTAGGAGATGGGAATTCCAAAATCATAACATTTCCTGATCAATCTTCAAGAATTGTAGTAACTAACCCATGGATTTTTCAGGATGCTGTCGTTACGTTTGATTCTAATGGCAATGGTCATCGTAGTACAGTTTCTTTATTTCATCAGTCAACATCAACGATAGATTCAAAAAGAACAATAGAACAAAAGTATTGTGTTATGAGTTTAGCTTACTGCGAAAAAACAAATTTGTTGGCAGTTTTATTTTGTAAAAATCATTCATTTCACGTTAAGCTGTACCATCCTAATTCACTTGATGTAGTAAAGGTTTTTCCAACCATTAAACGAAATTGTGCTTATCGGTTTAAAATTCAATTATTTGATCAAATCTGCATGGTATTAGAACCAGAAATGTTACTGGTAGAATTTATCTTTAATACGGATGCAATAAATCCAATACGAGAAATTTATGTCTGCGGACTAATAATGTAATTTTAATGATTTATATGCTTATGATTTAATTAGTGTACTGTAAACTTAAGTGGTATTTACAACAATTATGTATTATTTATAAATTTTAAACACATCTTACAAGAAAAATGAAATCTTAAAACAAAAATTCAATAAAACGAAATAATAGTTTGTGTTATAAATTGTCGTGACATGACGGTTAAGAGTTTTGTAATGCATAAAACATTTTTGATATTATTGACATTCATATGAAAGATTGCAGGAACATTAGACTGCCCTCTTACAGAATAACAGTAAATCGTGTTAAAGTTTTTATACTCTTGTTTGTCATGTGACGAGAAAAGTAGGAATATACAAGCATTGTCAAGCATCATGAAAGAAATCATATTCCCACGATGGAAAAAAACATGATTATCACAACCCTTTATTCCATAGTCCATGCCGGTACTAGTGGGAGTAAGTAACTTGTACAGTGCAGCTTTCACCATCTTCTGATTTTTGTACAGTTTTTATATTTAAATAGTTATTCGAATATAACTACGAAATTCCCGAGTTATTCACCAATATGGTAAATATACATATTTTGACAAAAATCAATTTAACTAAATATTTAAAAGTAGTTGAAATTTTTATTGTTATTTTTATAATGATGGAGAGCATAAAAAATGTAGGTATTACAACTAACTAACGAAGCATACGTAATTTTCTTAATCTATTAGGAAATTTCTGTCCAGTGACTGTACTCCAGTCCACGCGGTGATCTTTATTATTTAAAAACTGATTGATTGACGTTATCGCTGATATAAGGTAGTGATATATTATGATTATATGAATTCATTTGTGTAAGCTTGTATTTATCTATGTAAAGCAAAAAACAAATGTTCCAGCTTGTAATTAATAAATAAATATTATTTTATTTTTTAACAATCAGAACAAACATCGAAATGGTACTGCAGCAATTTGTACTTGTGCTACCTTACAGCATTGCAGAATACTGGTATCAAGGTACGTATTTAGCTAAATGTGTTTTAGCCAATTTTTTGATAATTATCTAAAGATAAAACATTTTATAAATACAGCGATTATTTTTTTCTTTATTCGCAGGCGTCCATATTAAATTAGTCAGGAGTTTGCCAACAGGGAAAGACTTGAAGCCACAAATACACTTTGGATTAGAGTGAAGCTGGTAGAAGCATCCTGTTTGATAAGGAATTATTGTAATTTTATATAATAGACCAGAGTTTTAATAGAATACATATTTTATGCTTAATTAACGCATAATGTGACTCGAGGAGTATGAAAGTATAAATTAATTGAGATAAGTGATGTATACTTAATCAATACAAAATCGAATTTACAAGGCAAGTCAGAAAAAATGATAGCAAATCTAATTACGTAATACATATTACGTGTTTAGGAGAAAAATTAAATTATTAGTAATTGAATTCATGTTTAACAATATTTAATTTCAATATTAACCACACATAAATGTAACATTTTAAAGGGAAACAAAATTAAATGAAAATATGTTTTGATTTAAACGTGTGTATTTGGCTCGTTCATCATCACTAAAGGTGATAGATGATATGGGGATTGGAATAGAACGGGGCTTAAATTATATGAAAACATGTCTAGAATTGTTAATATTAATGGTACTAATAACGTTAGGAGGAGGTGTTGGACTAGCATCTATCGCAAGTGTTATCGCGATGACACTCATGGTGCCAATGACCTTTCATCTTACATGAAAAAAACAAATAATTTGTACCGTCTCATCTGACGCGATGTGACGAAAGATAACGGATTTTGGAATGGAACGAGTCCTATAAAAATGTGAAGGATCATCATCAGTGAAGTTAATGTAGGGATGAGAATATGACGAATATTGTTGATATTATATCGTAAAGCGGTTATACAATGGGTAAGATTATCCTTGTCAATAAATTTTTAACAGGGCTTTTGCTGACAATATTGTCTGGCCTATATTGTTTTAGTGTAATGTTATAATTTAATAATACTATAAGATTAATATACTGCTATAACCGCTATAAGACTAATACAATTGAGGCAATCTTTCTTCTTGTGCAATGTCCAAAATGAATTTAGGTGAGGTATACTTAAAATCAATATATCGAACTTTACCTGTTACCTGGTCGTACTTTTACTGGCCTTATATTTACTAGCCGTATATTTTAACCTAGCCGTATATTTCACCTGGCCGTATTTATCTTAGAGGCCACAATATGAAGTGCCACTAAAGAAGGTTTAGGAAGGCAACCACTTCATCGGACTTAATTATTGTGGGAACTCCAATATTGTGGGTGTTTCGGGGGAATTAAAGATGAAAAGCCACATAAATAAGGTTGATGAGAGGAAATGACATTACATGGAAAGGTATTCTAAAATTGTAAAGAAAGAAATCCTCTCAGGCAAAGATTTACTAGCCGAAATTTTCCCTACCTGGCCGAACTTTTATTGGCCTTGCTCTTACTGGCCGTACTTCACCTGGCCAAATATTTTCTAGGCGAAGATTTCAGTACCCACAATCTATAAATCTTGTTATCCGGCCGTATTTTTACCTGGCCGTACTTTTACCTTAGAGGCCACCATAAAAAAGTAAAAATATGATATAGAAAATGAGATTAAGTGATGTATACTTAAAATCAATATATATATAGACTAAAAAATAACGCATGATAAAATAATAGCAAGATTATTCCAATGTATTAGCTCATGAATGATAATATGCTATTTCTGCTTAGCCGGCAGTAGTCGAAGTTCGGGGTCGTTGCCGGACAAAGAAGTAGGAGGAAGCGGCTCGAGAAGGAAGAAGACTTCGAACTGAAACAATAATAAAACTATTTTAGAATTTAAATTATATTGTATGTAATGTATGTTTTACAAAATATTTTATTTTTTGTGGATTGGACTCTGTACGGGCACTCAATTATTATTATTCCTTACTGGCGTAGTATTATTTACTGTCCAAACTTCTCTTTACAGTCAACAATAGTTACAATATAGATATTGTAAGCGTCTTTACATCTTTTATTTTGATAAGTTGTAAGGTGGGCGTTGTCGTAATAAATCTTGTCATAATTATGAAGGTAATGAGATGATTTAATTATTAAGGATCCAACATATAGCTTTTAAAAACTGAGATGAAGTGTGGTATACTTTAATATCTTGTTTAAAAAATTAGTAAGTTCAATGTAGGACATTATTAAATAACGTAATTTAAAATTGTTAGTTACACGAGTTTTATTTTATTTATTAAAGTGTAATTAGAAGACCTTAATGATCCTAATCATATCAATAAGAAATAATGTACTCTCTAAGAATGAATAAAAATAACTAAATTTCAAATTATAGAGGTAGAGAAGCTTGGAAAGTTTAAATGTTTAAATTTATTGTGTATTTTGCAGCAAATAAACAACAGATTTAGTAATGCTACAAACTGGGTGTAATGAATTCGATGCTAATCATGAAATACGCAAAAAAAAATATTTAACGAAGCTGGTTGGTTTATTGAAACTAGATAATGATAATATTACTTTTAACATTTTTCAGTAACAAAAAAGTGTTACAATAATCATATCTGTTACTTTTAAAGCTATTGCATACAATTTTGATTTTTTAGTAACGCCTTACAATGTTAAAAATACATGAGGCAAATATTATATTCATATTTATTTTGGTTGAAATACTATTTACTGCTCTTTACTTGCAATCACCATTACCATTTGATTAAAATGTTTACCTGCAAAACACGAAATATATGCTTACTTTAAATCAAACTTTAATACGCGCGTAAAGAAAAAGGATTAAAGCATAAAATAAAAGTTTCCAAATTCCACCGAAACTGGTAGTATTCCTAACATTTTAAAACAAATAATACTCTTTCTACAACTTTTCTCACTTGCGTAGAAGAAATATCATTGCTAAACAGGTGCTAAAGTTAAACGCCAATGCAGTTTCACAAAGATTAGTCCTTATTCATAACGTTGACAGATATGTCCTCCACAAAGTCCGTAATAAGTAAATCTTGAATTATATTTACAATCCATAAGGTTTTTTAAAGTGTAGATTGGTGGTTGACTAAATTTTTAAAACGACATTTCTAATAATAGGCAGTTAGTTGTTTGACCATAAGCGTGAATGTTAGTGGTGTTGTACAAAAAATCATTAATCATGTCATGCATATTTAATTTTTTACGCAATATAAACCAAATCCGCGTGTTTCATGTATGCTGAAAGAAGTATTAGTTAGGGGGTTTTCAAAAGGAGGATCTAGATGTGCAATAAAATTGTCGTTGTTGGTGTAATGGGTAATATTACGCAGATTACTTTTCAAGTGATGTCTGGATTGATTGAGATTGTGTCGGGGTAAAATAAGTCAGTATAAATCAATTTTTTTCTGGTGTTCTTTAGGTGAGGATATAAGGTTGATTTCGTCGTGAGGAATATGTGATTGGCTGCGGAAAGCTATTTTTTATATCCTTTTTTTTTGGGTGAGGATTAGAGGTGAGTTGTATTAATGGCAAATTTGTCTGTGGTAAGCATTTATTCTCTAGTTTGTAATGCGGGTAAGAATAAATATTTGATTTTGTCGGATGAAATATAATGTTGTCTGTAAAAAGGGTACTTGTTTGCCGGTGGGAAGTGGTAGATTTATTATGTCAAGGGTTAATATTTGTTTGTCGTTGTCGGTAAAAGGCGGAATTTTTTCTTCCACTAGTTTTTCGGGGAAAGATTAGTGTTTCCTGTGTCGGGACAAATATTTATTTTTTCGTTGCAAGCTTATTGTACGCAGTTAGTTGATACTGGGAAATTGGGAGGTTCATTGTGTCAAGGAAAATACCGTGTTGTCGAAGAAAAGTGTAGTTTTCTGCAGTTAGTTTTTGAAAGGACGATAAGAGGGTGATTCTGTCAGGGGAAATATTTTCTGGTTGAAGAAAAGTTTAATATTATCTGCAGTTAGTTTTTGGGAAAGGGGAAAAAGAATATGTCGAAGGGAATACCATGTTTTCGAAGAAAAGTGTAATTTTTAGTTAATTTTTGCTGTAAAATGTAAGGTTGACTTGTGTAGGAGGGAATATGTGATGGTCGCTGGAAAGCTATTTTACTGCAGTAAGTTATTGGAAGAGAAGATAGGACTTTAACTTGTTTCGGGGGAATATGGAAGTATGTAGTGGTCGATGGAAAGCGTTTTTATCTGCAATTAGTTTTTTTGGGTAAGTGTAGGAATAGAGCTTGATTACAGTTTGAGGAAATACTGTGTTATCGGTAGAAAGTATGTTTTTGATGTATGTAGTTAGTTCTTGGTGGAGGATAATATGTTGACTTTTGTCGGGGGACATATATAGATTTCTATAAAAATCTTAATTATTTTGCAGTTAGTTTATGACAGGACGAAAACAGTTTGAATTTTATCAGGTGGATTATTTATTTGAAGGTTTAAAGCGTTTTTGATGTATATGCTTCTTGGGAGAGGAACTCAAGTTGACTTGTGTCCAGGAGGACTATCAGTTGGTAAATGGTAAGCTTATTTTTTTCTGTAGTTTGTTATCTGCAGTTTGTTTTTGGTAAAGGGGGAATAAGAATATGTCTGATGGAATTTTTTCTGGTTCAAGAAAATCTTAATTTTATCTGCAGTTAGTTTTTGGGAAAGGGGGAATAAGAATATGTCGGATATAATATTTGCGTGTTGAAGAAAAGCGTAATTTTTCTGCTGCTAGTTTTTGGGAAAGAGAGGATAAGAGGATAAATTGTATGGGGGGAATATTCTCGTGTTGAAGAAAATCTTAATTTTATCTGCAGTTGGTTTTTGGGAAAGGGAGGATAAGAGGTTTAATGGTGTCACAGGGAAATATGATTTGGTGAAGGCAAACCTATTTTTTTTTTACAGTTTTTGGGAAGAAACAGAGGTTGACTGTGTCGATGGAAAATAAATGATGTAATATGTCAGTATAACAATTGACTAACTAATTGTAAGACTTAATTATCTTTGTCATAATCACCACTTGCCGGACAAGGGGAAAAAATATTGTATACATAGCTATTTATGGTTTCCGCTGATCTGAAAAATTACTATTTATTCCCGCAAGTCATACTTATATTTAGTTACTTTATTCTTTATTGAACTACAAAAAATACTGATTGTAAAAGATTTGCTATCCTTAAAGTACTTTTTTACTTTCAGTGTTGCATTTATGTTGCAATGACAAGTAGTTGGAATGACTGAATGAATGACTTGCTATTCGACCTGTATAATTTTCCATTCACCTTTCTTGTATCATCAACAGAAAATTATTATATTTTTTTAACTTTTGGTAATTCCTATCCAGTATTTTCTACAGCCATAAAATATAATACATATACATTACTTACGCATTCAAATGCATAAAAAATAGGCAAGTATTTTTACTAAGAGCCTGGAGATGATATGGGAATGCATGCAGAACAAAGCAACAACTACGCTCACGCTACGCATCTAAAGATATTCATTTTTTTTATCGGAATTAGGGTAGTGTTTGTGTGTTTGGTCAGAGTGTTTGCATAAAAAAATAATTTACGTTCATTTAAGTTTTTTATATGTCTGCTAATGAAAGTAGATATAGGTAATCTTATTATTTTCTATTACTAAAATGTCTTGTTATATTCATATAATAATGACAAAAACAAATAGGAATTTTTTTACGCTTTTATGTATGTATTTTTGATATAGCTGCTAGTTAGAGGCGGGTAAAAATATTTTTTGTTCACACCAGTCCATTTTAAAGCTGATTTTTATATATATCGTAGCATTAAGTGCAAAGTAAAGACTATAATTGTTCGATTATATCCATTCTTCAAACAATGTCATTTTAATACAGAGATTCATTCTGCCGTTGTGAATAAAAAAAGTTGACAAAGTGAATAGAATTATTAAAAAAGGAATAAAGGTTTTTGACCATCGTTGTTTGAAAAATTATTGCTACTACGTTTCTTTAAAAGATAGTGATTCATTAAGTTTGATATTCTAAAAGGCCAACCTGCCAACCAGTTAAAAAAGTCCAGCATGGCGAAAATAATAAAGTATAAAATGTCTCTTGGAATTGACATGAAATCCTTTAAACCACCAGATTTGGACGAAAGCGTTAACACTACATCTACCTGCTCCAAAGGAGCTATAACTGAAGAAGATTCTCAGTCACCAGTCAACTCGGTTCCCAAGCGTGTTAATAAAAAACTGTTATCTGATAAAGTGCCTCATTCAAGCGTCAAAAAAACACACATGTCAAATACTTTAATAGACAATACTTTATATTCATCTTTAAAAAATAAAAGGAAGAAAGATGACAATCCTGTATTATCCAGGACATTATCCAATACATATTCTCAACCTACTGCTGCTGAACAAGGATTATCTATGGCTGAAGCATTTGAAAGTTTTTCTTCTTCAGAACCAGACTCACAACAATTACTACCCAAAAAGTTCAAACTTATGACATATAAGCGGAATATGGTTTCAAATCTTGTAAATGACGCAAGAAGCAAAAAAAATTCCGTTTTGCAACGCAGTCAATCTCCACCTAATGGAAAACCAACAAAAATGTGTGAATGGATCTGTCAGATTTGCGGCAAATTCTTCTATAAAAAACAACATTATGAAAATCATGTATCTGTTCATGTTCAACCAAAGGATTTACAATGTCCTGTTGCCGATTGTCACAAGTGCGATCGATTTAACGTTATCTAATAATCAAGCTTTTCAAATTAACGTGCGTATGTATTTAAATGCTTTATGGTTTTTAAATTTTTTAGATCGTTTAATATTAAGGAAGATTTAGCAAGACATTTGGAAATCCACAAGCCACAGGATGAACGGGTTTGGTTTTATTGCAGCACTTGCCAAACTAGATACGGATATGGAGGTGACGTTGTCCGGCACATGAAAAACAGCTCTAATAGCTGCAAGCTTCAACAATACAAAAAAGTTTATCCAAATGGAACTGTTGTTTTTACAGGAAAGCTTCCACCAGTGGAAACCCTCTTATAATGAATGAATGAGATCTCTTGTAAATAATTTTTTTGACATCTGTTTTTTTATGTTTTATTTAATTTAAATTGCAATTTATAATGAAATAATGATATAACTAGATTTTATGTACTTGTACAAACGTGTTTATAGCTATTGACAAAAAGACAAAAAATAACCACACTAATAAAATTTAAAGTAATTATTATGTAATATACTTTGTATTTGTTCACTGTTGTAAAAAAATATCTATTGGGTGTCACCTATAATTTTCATTCATTAGTGCGAGTAAACTTTCATTACGTAAGCAGGATCTTGGCATCTCGTGTGACGATTTGCCAATGCAGATATGTTATAGTTACTAATCAAGAAGTTTGTATTCAGGGTTCATATTTCATCAAACGCATTTTTTTAGTTTGAATTGGCAGTCGACTTGTCAGGATGGCATAATACAACTGATGAGTAAATCATAAATTCCTTTTCGGACTACTTCCCTTCTTTCATTCAATTTTTATGCGAAATTTTTTGTTAATTCATTATTAACCATATAGTTTTAAAGCTTTTATTTTGAGATATTACTCTGAGACATAATAAATATGGATAGGCATGCACAGATCCATATACATAACGGGGAAAGGCCTGTCTGGTTTCGATGCAGCAGTTGTGGGATGAAATATAGGACCGCCAGTGAAGTTTTGCGCCATATGAAAAAGACAAATTGCAAGGTTCAGCAGTATCAAAGATGTAATCCGGATGGGACCATAACATATGCTGGAAGACTTTGCCCTGTTGACGAAAGAAACAACGATCCCCTGTGAACA
>JAQGAG010000185.1:0-21482 GCA_034696835.1 Lepidocyrtus lignorum
TATCGTGTTTACAGACGGACAGACGGACAGACGGACATGACAACTAATCGCTATACTAGCTTTCAGCTACGTAATAACCAGTGCTATTCAGCTTTAATCAGATACGAACGAAGAATTCTCAAGCTCGCAAAAATTAAGGAAAGTGCCTATTTTATTTTCCTGCTTTTCTTGAAGCGACACAGCAATTACGTTGTAGATTAGGTACATAACACTGATGCCATAAAACGTTGAGTATCATCGAATGCAATTCAAATTTCCTTACTACTCGCTATCCACGCATCCCATCGTAGTTTTCATAATTTCCATTCCTCAATCCATGCATAATCCATCTAATATGCTTAATGAGACATTTCCTCAATGATTATATCGTTTTATTGCCATATTTGAGCAGCAGGTACTTTAAGGGTCGTGAGGTTAGCATATTGTAATTACTATTGAAATTATAATTAAAATGAGTTCTGTAACATGATTTATATTATGCATTTTATCAAGTGGTAGTTGAAAATTATCCAGACATAATTACAGGTTATGTATGACTCTATGAGTAATATTGAAAGGAAGATGCTTTTCAGATTTTGTTAGAGCAGAAGAGTTACAAATTTTTTTTAAGGATTACACTTATTTACATTATTTCGGTTATACAATAAGCACTTAATATTACGAACGGTTGACCCAAAATTATACAACACAAAGGAATGACTACGTGAAAAATGTTGAATTGTTAAAGCTGGGCAATATATTCATTTGCTAAGATTTTGTGATTATGTATGTACTCTGATGTCTGGTCTGTCGTACTTTCGTGAGTACGTAAGTCCATGTGCTAAAAAATAATATGATGGAATGTTGTTTATTCTCCATTACTAAATTGAATATTGTTATTATTAATAAAAATAGAAGTTTCATCAGTTTAATATGCAACCACACCCGCGATACACCTGACGAACTGACCGCTTAACTAATGGAGAGTGTAGAAAAATGCCTACTTGCCAAGAGAGAAGTTTGCCCTAATAAAACAATGATCCCTCCCCATCTGCACGAAATCAACAATTATTCTCTTTTGTAGCGTTTGATTGTTTATGATTGCGAATTGTTTACTTGCCTTGATGGGTAGCACAAAAGCCTTTTTAGTTCAAACAGGTATACCGGAAAAGTTTTGATGCAGCGACAATTTCTTTACACCAATATCAATTAATGAAGGTCAACTATGGACCGTATAAAACCGTTTTCCAAGGATGAGTGAATGGAGCCTTCACATTGAAACTAAAATAAGTATTTCATTGTTATGATGAGCGAAATATGATTGGATCGAGATATTCTTTATCATTAGAATTATTTGCATTGTTTAGGCCAAACAATAAATATAAGTGTAGCCCAATTAAATTGTTCTTGGTCCCAATTTGCTACTGTATTTTATTTCCATCTGCAACTGCTCGTATTTGCATGCACTCTATAAACCTCTTCCAGTTTCTCGATCTGCAATCATGACTCCTTTAGATTCTATTTTTGAAAATGATTTTGGATACATAATCAAACAAACGAAGTACAATAACCTTCCACAAAAACTGCAACTGACCTATCCTGATATTCCTGATCCAGACTACCCTGCGGATTTTCAGATAGCTCAACTTTTTCGTCCATTATTTTTATTGATGAAAATTACTTTGTCTAGTCCAGTCAAAATTAGCAAAAAAGATGGAAATCTCAAGTATGAACATCGATACCTATCATGGAACTTCATCTTATCTGTGGTCGCTGGAGGGCTCATCTCTGGGATCTCACTACTATTGTGGATTCTAAACACTGTCTGTGAAATTGACTATCCTCTCAAAATGTAACCCATTAATCATTATTTATTAATTAAACCAGCATAACAAAACATAGAATCAACCTTCCAAAACGTAGTACTTACACCAACGATCTTATTTTTGCAGTTTTAGATCTGTTGACCAAACGGGGAACTGGATTAATGCAGACTTTTTGATGGGTTCCAGTCTACTCATAGTTCTTAATAAATTGATAAAGATTTCCTACCCGTTTGGAGCTTGGATACTGTTGGTTCTACAATGTACTAATGTGGGATATTTTTGCAAATTCGTGAACAGTTGGCCAACATTTTTCAAGGATTTTGAAAAAGCTTTCTCACCTTACTATAAATACCACTTTGATTTAAGGAGGCAACGGAATTTATATTGCTTTTTCTGGTTTTCTCCAATGATCCTGTTGTTTTTGGCTGTTAGACCCATCAATGGATTTGACATTGGAATGCCAGAATTTGTAGGAGTGACATTCATGTACTGGCAATCCATGAGCATGTTTTTCGCCCGCACATTGTCTTATGTAAAGGATTTCTTAATTCTGCAAACTTTGAAAACCGCATTTGAAGAAGTATGAATATTTATTAGTTTGCCGGAGTTCATAAAATAAATTTGGCAAATTCTAAATTAGATTTTTGATATTTAGATTCGGAATGGTGTTCGAGCTCAATATGAGCACGACAAGTTTATATCAAGAAAGACAGTTCAAGAGTGGATGCATTTGATAACATTTGTTCGGAAGCAGCAATCTGATGTGGAGAACTATTTAAGTTTACCCAACTTCTGGTCAATCTTCGAAGTGTTTTTATCGGTCCTATTGGTATCTTCCATGGTTGTCTTTTTGTTCCTGAATAACAAGCTGAAAGAAGTTGGAGCTAACTTTTTGCCTTATGCATTGTTTTCTACTGCCTTCTTCACTATATCAGTGTATTGCAAAGCATCAATTGCCGAAGCAATAACCGTTAAGGTATGGTTAATCCGAATTATAAATTAAAACTTACATAATTGCATGATTGCATTTCCAAGAATGATGTTCATTGGCATTTTGTTGTACTTAGGAGGAATCAATTGCGGAGCAAATAGTACAAATGGATGTTCCGGAGAAAATTTCCAATGTACGATTAGAGGTAAGACCTTTTAATCTTTATCTAAATCTTTGAAAAAATCCATATGAGCATGAATGCAAATTGTTTCTTTCACTTCAATTCTCTTTCATTCAATCTTTTCAATTTTAATCGATTGTATTTATGGACAGATGAAGCTAATATGTGATCTTATATATAACGATCCTACCATAATTCACATTTGGAATATGCTGACGTTGAATAAGCGACTGTTATTGACAGTACGTTCAGACTTAAAAAATGTTTTCATTAAAAATCATTTCTATTGTAAATCGTAAAGTGTAGTACCTAATTTCATTTCTCAGTTTTTCAGCCAGCTCGCATCATATTTGGTTGTTCTTCTTCAATTTACTAAACTTTAAGAGGCAAGCTACCACGTGAAGGTTAAAAAGGACTCTGTTGATTATCTGGTAATTTTGGAATAACTTCTTTCGTGGATTTTTCGGACAATTGTAAAAAAGTTAATGTAATGTGACCTGTATTTAAAATTGAGAGCCGGATGAGCCCAAAGGGCAAAATCCGGCGATAATTATATGAGCCACCGGATGACCTGAAGGACATCGTCGAAGTGATTATTTGAAAGGGTAGATACTTCACTAGTAATAGATTAGATAAGACATCACAAAGCAAACTGGGAAAGTGTTTTAATTGTTTGCACCAATATTCAAGAGCAAACAAGTTCGTATGGAATGTAATTTAATTTGTATAAGCACTTCATTGTTGACTTGTATTGTTAGGAATTGTCATTTTGCCAATGAATTAGTAGACGGACTGGTACAAAAAAGGTTTTATCGATTTTAACTGACGATGAGGTATGTAATTGGTTTGGTATGGTATAAAGGGTGTAAAAAAGTAAATAATTTACAATGGGACCACCTGAACTTATTATAGAAAGAATATTATATTAAGAAAATATATTAATGTTATGTAGATGAAAGTCAACTACATCTATAAAAAAAGAAGTAATATTTGTAGCAAGCCCCTATAATTTAGCTTGCTTCTGTTAATTCTTGACTTGGTTAGTCATTATCAAGATTTATTTAAAATAAAAGTAGAATATTTCATTTGTAGATTTCTTAACTCCCCGTGCTAATTCATTTCGGTTAATTTAGTTCGGAATCATTACAAACGCCTTTATTATAAACCTGTACGGAAAAGCAAACCTTAAGCATGCAAAATGACGCCACTAGAATCCGTTTTTGAAACCGACTTTAACTACATCATCAAGCAAATACATTACAATAAAATTCCACAGAAACTTCCTATCAAACTAGATAGCATCGATAAGCCGAAGGATTGTAGAATAGCTAAATTGTTTTACCCTATAATTTTAGCCCAGAAATTTGCCTTGAGCTGTCCGCTACAAATTAGCAGACAGAAGGATAAAATTGAGTATGACTTTCACTACATTTCCCTTGCATTCATTTTTACATTCCTGGGAGGAGTTACTTATGGCATCCTGACCATAACTTGGTGCTTGAATGCAGTATATCAAATTAAATTGCCTGCAAAAATGTGAGTTAGATTTTCATCTTGCCAAAAACTAATCTAATTTCCAACCAGTCTTGTGAGATAACGCTTCAAATACAATTGTATGGTATTTATAGTTTCAGAGTAATTGAGCAGAGCACAAACTGGGTAGATGATGACAGTATAAAAGGCTCACAGCTCATTTTCACCCTCAGTCAACTGATAAGGGTGTCCATGCCATTTGGAGCATGGGTGACAGTGATTTCACACTGGCCTAGGCTAAAATCTCTTACCAAATTTCTAAACAACTGGACGGAGTTTTTCCATAGATTCGAGTATGTCTTTCCATCCTACAAGCCAGATGGATTTGACTTAACTAAAATAAGGAATCTGCTTTCAGTCTTTTGGTTATCGCCGGCAATATGTATACTGGTCGTGTTTAAGCCAGCTAACTATTTGGAGATAGAAAATCCGGTATTTATTGGGTACATCTTCGGCTACATTCAGTCCATGGCTGCTTGTGTTGTTCGATCATTGCTAATTATCAGGGATTTATTGCTGCTTCACACTTTAGAGAAAGCTTATGAAGAGGTATAATCCGTTCTTTAAAAACTATTGATTTAGATATTAAACACATCATATTAAGGTTTTTTATACGTCATCCCTTAAATTCTAACCTAGGTCAGGAATGGCATAAGAGCGGAATATGAAACTTGCGAAAAATCGATTTCTAAAGATCAAGTTAAGGAGTTCATGCAGCTGATTCTTTTGATTCGAAACAGGCTTATCACGCCACAAATTATATGAGTGTCTCGAATCTATGGTCGACTTTTGAAGTGTTTGCATCAGTGTTGCTTATGCTGTCACTTATCTTATTTCTGTTCATGAACGATAGACTATTCAGTGGAACGGGAGCGGGAGCAACTTTTGTGCCCTTTGCTCTAATAACAACGTTTTTCTTCACTTTCTCCACTTACTGGAAAGCAGCGATGGCGGAGAGAGTTACAATCATGGTTCCATTGATTATCCTCAAATAATATTATATGTACCTAGTTTAATTATTACCTGTAGCTGAAATTGACTAAAATTGTTAATTTATGTCCTGTTTGACGTGGTGTAGGAGGAATTAATTGCAAACGACATCCTAGGACTGGAAACGGCCGATTCCAACTGTGAAGCAAGATTAGAGGTGCTAGTAAAACCATACCACCGTATTCTCTCTAATAGTAGACTCGCGTTCTATTAATTTTTTTTTTGAGGTTTTACCTCCGTTCTATTCAGTTTATTTACCAACTCTTAGAGGCTCGAGTTGTAAAAGAGAGTTGTAATCAACAATCGTACAAATTCATAAACATTAGGTTATGATCAGTAAAAGTTTGCAAAATATTGATAAGGTGTGAATTCGTAATTTCTTCATAGATGAAACTATTATGCGACCTCATATATAATGATCCGACAACAATTCAAATCGGGAATATAATTACACTAAACAAACGGCTGCTGCTGTCCGTAAGTTATGTTTATCACTTTACGCATCATCGGTTTTATTCGATTGATAAAGTTTCTTCTTGTGCCATCACATCATCATACTATATGTAATCGAAACTTACATTTAAATGGATAGTTTGTCAGCCAACTTGCGTCATATGTGGTCGTCATTCTTCAGTTTTCAAAAACCTAAAAGTTCCAGCGTCAACCATTGTATTGGATGAAAGATCTCGGAAAATTAATACAAGTCCCAATATAAAACATCCATAGTTTACGTAATAGCAAAAAATTATATTATTTACTCCGTCATTAGAACTAATCTGTAGCATTGCTTGTGTAAGTATTATGTTAAGCAAATAAAAGACTACAAGTGATAAGACTTATCCTCGTTGTATAATTGTAGCAAGTTACCAGATGTTCAACTAATTATTGCTTACTTATGATCTGGCTCTACAAACTGACTATGATAACCGATCGCCAACAATTAAGTCAATCATACACGTGTTTATCTTATTCAAAATGTCATTAATGGTCAGTATATAAGCCACGCCATATGAAGATTAGATCATTACGTGAATTTTGCGGAGCGCAGAAGAAAATAAAAGTAAATTAATCAGTCCTTTATAATTAATTCGGAATTCATAAATCAGTAATCAACAATGGTACCCTTATTGACCCTATTTAGACGGAAAGATTCACCGAAAAAGCATCTTCCTGTTGATAGGGAGTTGCGACATTTCACAACTATAGCATATTATTTTGGAATTTTCCCCTGCTCTAGTGTTTTACTGGGAGAAAGTAACACTCGTCCTCGTCACCAACTCCTACCGACGATTTTAAGCCTCTGCGTTTCGGTTTCTTCCATCATCGGGATTGTCTTCTCGTTGCATGTCTATATGCACGAATTTTATACTGTGAACAATTTATCTCTTTCTGAGACGGAATCCTTTGCCCTCAAAACATTTCTGACAGCTTTACTTCTGTCTCGAGCGTTCGGACCTTTGATTTGCATTTTTAAATCTAAATCGATTGCATTCATTATTCAAACGATTGCAGAATATGATATCATATTTGAAATTAAAAATAAGATTAAGTTAGTTGACCGCCTCTTTGTCCTTATTATACTCACTTGCTTCGTAAACTTACTTTCTGATTGGTTTGTAGCTTTTCCAGTTATGATTGAAGTATTGAAAAAGGACGAAAGCTTAAGTTTTCCCAGGCTACTGGGCTTGAAATGTCCTTTGGTCGAATTTCTTCATTGTTTTAGTGGCCGCATTTATGGAGAATTAGGACTGTCCTTCTTGTCCCTAATTATGATATGTATTGGAAGGGTGATTAGAGACAGGATTAAAGAAGTTAATAAAAACATTCAAGACTTTTCAAAAATGAAACTCGAAAGGGTTAGCGAACCGCTGACTTTACTAACCAATGGTGATGCAGGAATTGAATGCACTTTTATAAACAGCGAATCTTTTAAAGGTTCAGTGGAGCAAATGAAACATTTGGATCAAATTTTTAAAAATTTTGAGAGCGTCTTTGGAGCGTTTATTCTAGCGTATGTGGGCTTTGCAATGGTAATATTAGTGACAACTTTCTTCTCCCTTGCATCCTTTGTTTTTCAATTTAACAAAGACATAAGGAAGAGCATACTTCAAAAAGAATTCATTGCCATGTCCATGGCGGTCATCTTAACTTGCTTTCGTCTGTCGACATTTGTGGAATGCGGTGAAAGTTTGATGGTTGAAGTAAGTAAGCAATATTAGCGAAAAATACTATGATAAAATCTGATTAGTCAGATCACGATAAAGTATACACTTAATTATAATGAATGTTAAATTATATTAGTCTATCCCGTGGTCAGATATAATTTACAATAAAAACAATTAATTGCCCATATATGATAGGGAGAGTCATTATCAACTCGGATTGCACAATTGGACACTACCGAATATGACGAGGAGACATCGAAACAATTGCAGTATTTGAGGAACGTGGCATGGAATACGACATTCCGTTTTCGAGCCAAAGGTTACTTCACATTGAATCGCCAACTAATTACTTCGGTAAAGTAAAATCTGAATTATTATGCTACATAGTTATAGGCGTGATTAACCAATTTAATCGAAATATTTTAATCTCGTCAAATGGTTAATGTCACTTTAGATCCTATCATCGGTCATGACATTTACCTTGGTCTTGGCTCAATTTGGAGGAAACGAAACAAAACAATAGTGCGGCCCAAAGCAAAGCTAATGTACATGTCATTGTAAGGCATTAATGTTATAGCAGACGCCGCCATTTATGTAAGCATGTATAATTATTATGTGGTAATGTAGACTTTCCTAAGTTTGCGAATTACTAATACAAGTAAAGCAATCTATTCAATTAATTTAATGTGAAAATTATAAAGAATTACGAAATAAATAACAAACTGAATGTTTTTCCTCGGGTGCCTTCAGATTGTTCCGTGACTGGGTGGGTAGTGCTCTTTATTTGCGAAGCCAAATTAAATGTTTACTAAAAGCAATGTCAAGTAATGTCTATTTCCAGTTTGCTGTTGCGAATTTCAAGTTCATTTATAGGACAGCCTTAGTTGCATTCTGCAGCTGCGGATAAGTATAGTCGAAGCTAAGATCCTATTACACTTTCACCGCTTTCCTTAAGCCTAAATCAGCAATCAACCTAATTTCATATACATTTCGTTTTTGAGTCCATTAAATTAAATCATGAAAATTTTTAAGCCCCAAACGATAACAGAGCTTCCAATAGCAATTCCAAAGTGGTACACTAGAGCCTATACAAACGAAAGAAAGTTTCAATCATTTTTCAAGCACGTTTTTCGTGCTGGACTCGTCTTCGGTTTTTTACCCATTAAAAATGCATTCAGGTCAAGATCTAATTTAGAATGCCATTTTTGGAGTTTTCCCTCATTGTACTGTATCCTTTTTAATATTATTTCATCAGCATTGCTATTTCATTCAGTTGTCTACTATTTAGATGAACTCGATGCATTTTCAAATCCAATAGACATTTTTGCATTAAAATCCTTTATTACATGTCTGACGCTAACCCGATTCGTAGGTCCCGTCATTGCTATTTTTACAACAAAGCGCTTACTTAAATTAATTTCGCAAGTTGAGAATTTTGACAATAAGTACTTAACCCAAAGCAAAATTCCAATATTGGATAGACACGCAGTGATTCTATTTTGTGGCACATGTTTGAATTTAATTTCAAACTGGTACGTCTCCAGAGGTGAATTTCATAGAATGATTGAAAAATATTCAAATAACCTTCCGGTATTTAAAATTATAGGTAACAATCTTCTGCTAATATCAATGATCCCTCATTTTTATGGAGAAGCCGTAGTAGCACTGTTTATGACAAACTTGCTATTTTTCACAAAATATATTGGAAGTAAGGTTAAAAATTTAAAATATGAAATACGACGGTTGGTCATGCAGCATGAAGAAAATTGGTTTCACAACATGCCAATAAAAAGCTCACTGACTGATGTGGTTTTTGTGCCTGTAAAGAGTTTCCAAGCACTTTCTTCGGAATCCGGAGACATCCTTTTTGAGCTTATGTCTATTTGTCACATTAAGCTAAAAGATTTGATCAGCATCACTCATACGTTTAATGAAGCGGTTGGAATGTTTATTTTAGTGATACAAGCCATTAATTTGATACTTCTTGTGGTTGGCTGCTATCTTATTGTATTTATGGCACTTGATGCTACCAGGGAGAAAGAGCCGGAGCAGACAAAAGCCATGCAACAGCAGGCCAGTGCAAATTTGACCGCAGTGTCAACAGGGATCATTTTCACTTTTTTTCGTAGCGGAATTCTGGTTGATATTGGACAAAGGCTCGAGGAAAATGTAAAGTATTAAACCTATAAAGCTATTGGTACCCTCTGGCCATGACATAACAGCTCAAGTTTAATTGCTTTTAAATCATGTAGGTACGCATTTTCATTTCAGGGTCAACAACTAGAATTAGTTCTTTCCAATGTGGATACATCCCTACTTTCACTCCCAGTTATACGGAAAATTGAGGATATGCGGTGGCTGATGAAATGCTCAGGTTTCCGTATTCATGTCTGTGGATTTTTTGTACTCAACCGACAACTGGTCACCTCTGTAAAAAACACATTTAATATTTCCTTAATCTAACCACATTTGGCATATGGCGTCTGAACATTTTCTGAAAATCCTTTTGTTTCCAGATATTTGGTTCTATCGCCACATTTGCCATTGTTTTATCTCAGTTTCGTATGGCCAATTAATTAATCTATCAAGCAATGGTTGTAGAGCTTATCTATACTTGCGGCACAAATAATTCGGATGATAAGCTCACTAGTTGTACTCTGCCATAAGGCTATACACTTAAAATATTCATTCAACTTTTTCTAATAAACTAACACCCTTTCTCAATGCATACGCAAGCAAATCTATGACTCATGTATTGCTTTCAGCGAAACATGCTCAAAGACATCCGTCCCAAAGGGAAAGCGTAATATGCGTAGTACCAAGTTTTGCAAGAATTGCGTTTTAGTTAAATTCGTGACCATGAAAGGATAAATATTTACATTTTATATCGGAACAGATTTTCTCAATTAGGTAACTCTCCATGCTGTCAATAGAAATACATCATCCCATTGTCGACTTCCAACGATTCAGCGTCATTAGTGTCCAGTATTTCCACTCATCCGCAGCCTTTTATTTTTGGTTTCAAATTTCTCTTCTTTAAACCCGAAGCATGTTTGTTAGTAATATGATGCAAAATATTTTTTCTGAGCGTCATCCAATAAATGAGCACTATTGCTCAACTCTCTTCCATTTTCGAAAGTGGGCATTTATGGCAAAATGCTTGGGATTTTTTCCTGTTCAAAGATCTAGTTTCAAGTGTGAACCACCCACTACAAAAAGTTTAAACCCAGAGCTTCCAGGGTGGAGGCAATTTGTATCGTTTTCCTTTCTCTACAGTTTCATGGTGTTCATCTTATTTGGAACTTCGATAATTCAACCGATCCAAACCTACATTGAAGTTTACATTGATGATCTCAAAATGCAGTCTACAGATAGATTTGCGCTTGTGCTGTTCATAGCAATTGCACACCTTACAAGGGGAGTAGCCCCGGCATTTCCGGTACTTCGTTTTGGTAGAATAATGAAAATTGTGAGGAGGATGAAAGGTTACGACTACAAATTCAAAATCAATTCCAGCATTAACTTTTTAGACTGGCCTTTGGTAATTTTACTCCTTGGCTCGATGGTCGTCTTGTGGAGCAATTATGTTGTTACCGAGCAGGATTTTGTTAAAGTATTAACCACCGACGATGACACGATTTTCCCTTTGTCATACCTCTTTATTCAGAGCAAGGGACTGACAACATTCTTCGTGCATGCTGTACACGTTTATGGCGAAGTAGCGATTATGTTCATCATCGCGGTAATGCGCTACGTCTCAAAGTTCATTGAAGACAGGATGGCAAAGTTGGAGGTGGAAATAATGGAAATTAAGAATTGCTTCAAAACATTCCACATTCTCCAGAATTCAGAGTTGCACGATGACAGCTATACGTCTATATCCCTAAATAGGAAGGAAATTAGCACAGGTGCGCAGGACGACATAAGCAGCATTTTGCTGCAGCAGCATCGTTACTACCCAGTCGTTATATCTAAACCAAAGGAGCTGTCGAATTTGGAGATTTCCAACTGCGTACTCCATAGCAAGTTCAGGAATTTATTTAAGCTTTTGGACGCGTTTACTCGAACATTTCAAAGTTATATTCTGGGCTTGTTTCTATTCACGGTTGTGCTCGCAGTCGCTTCAATTTATATAATTATCATGTGCTGCCGGTTTATATCAGTTTATGGAATTACAATCTTCTTCCAAGATTCGAAGATAACTAGGGGAAGTATTGCTTTAAGTATTACCGGAATCCATTGCCTGTACCGTATATTGCTTTTGATTGACGTGGGGGAACGGATTGAAAATGCGGTAAGGAAGGGAAAGAACGATTGTAGTGGAATGCATTATGAATGGAAACATAGAGTTTCAGAAATCTGCTGGTTAACATGTGTTTTAACAGGCAAAGAAATTGTTAACAACGGTCTCCTTAGTCGATGTAAATCAACTTTCACTTGAATATGCTAACAGGATTAAGCAACTGAGATGGATGCTTCATGGAAGCGAATTCAAAATGAAACCGTGGGACATTTTTACTTTAAATAGGCAAATTATTGTATCCGTATGTTACTCCATTCATATTTCTTCTATGATCGATCATATTTTTAAATCTATTTTTATACATTGTATGAGATGATTAATGCTTGACTTTGTGCTTGTCATTTAATTGTAATTTTAGATTCTTGGCTCAATCATTACCTTCATTGTGGTCTTGGTCCAGTTTCGAAGCACAGATCCGGATGACACCAAATTCCCAGAGAATAAAAACTAATATTTATGCATTAGGTGATAATAAAGAGCCAATGAGTTGGCACATTTGTATTATTTTCCAATGTATTTATTTTGTATTCAAGTACTCAATTAATACTTTCAAAGAATTTACACTTAAATATCTAGCTAAAATTTGGCAGCAAGATCGTTGACAATGAATTGTTTAAATTGTAAAAGTTACTAAAACCTTTGTCTAAAATTAAAATGTAAAAAGAATGTACTTCTTAATAAAGTGGTAGAATATAAGGTATGTATAGATAACTACAATTACTAACTTCTAATTACACTAGAGTAAAATGGTTATCGATGTATGTAACTTGTGTCCTTTATCTCCAGTTGCAGTTGGTGGAATTACCTATCAAACATACATAATATATAATATTTATTTACATGAAATATAAAAATAGATTTTAACTGTGTGTATATCTATTAATTTCTTCTATCGTGAATTTTACTTTAGCTCATAATTACATTGTATAGGAAAGTTCTGAATTAAATCAAAGTTATATTTATTTTAATTACACATTAAGTTTTACTTGTTGTGCATCATGTATCAAATTTTATGTAGTACACTTGACTTCGATGAAAGTGATTTATCATCAGAAGGAGCTTTAAGGTTAATTAATTTTTAATAAGAACTTCGGTTGGAAGCCACTGACATTTACATAATTAGTATGTATAAATATGTATTTTATATAAAGACATAAGTTTAAATAGTTGGAAAAATCTTGGCATCATGACATGTGTATATATGCTTACATTGTATTTACATTACTTTACCAAATTTCACATGTTTGGATAAAAAGAGTTGACATAAATGAAAAGGATTGTTATAAGTAGAGGAGACAGAGGATAACAAGCATGACCATACATTTAATAGTTAAACATTACTACTTTTTTTTACAATACATTTGTATCAGACTAACATTAAATAAGCTACATAATATATTACAAGTCTCTACAGTTTCTACACTTTCATACCGATCCGCATTGGTTGGCACAGCTCACAACTTCGACCTTAACTTTGACTTGTGGTGATAACAATCAATCAATTCAAAATTCGTTACAATTTCAAATGTTTTTTCTCAGAGATGGGACAGTTCAGAGCATTTTGTTAAACCTGGGTCTCAGCACGGGCCTTCGATAGAGCATTCGCCAACGTTGCAGAATCTATGAAAACTATTTCCAGTTGAGCTTTTCGTCAGGAGGTTAATAAGCGCATGCAGCTGCGCCACACATAAAGTGTGAAATTATTTAATTACAATAATAACATGAGGAAAGTATTTTAAAATATACTTAGCTTTACAGTAGTAATTAGAGTACGATATATTCAGTTAGTACATTCAAAGATTCAGTCGAACAATTAACTTATTAGTTTTTACATTAAGGTATTTATATTACATTTATTTAAAGGTTAGCCAGTAATTATACTACGCGTAAAGTCTATCTCAAATATGGGTACAAAATTGAAAAGGTACGTGAGCTATGGATTTGGAATTGTAATCAACAGTACAAACCAGGAGAAAATTGTCAGAAATTTGGAACTTGGAACAAATTTTAATAAAACTTGCTTTAATATAATTAAATACCAATTCTGAACTTAAAATGGTCGATAATTATTATTAACATCATGGCAAAAATCGAGGCAAAACTCTGGGAGATACACTTAATTAATTTATACGTCGACATCAATTTTTAAAAAAAGTAAGGAATACCTTCATCATATCAGGTGGAGTTGAGTTTTTTTTCAATTGATTATGTCTGAAATTTGGAATAAGAAAATAATAAAAAGTGTTTACCAATCATTTATCCGCCAATTTATTCACGTTCCTGCTTTTATCCAAAAGAAGGACTACAGAGTTTGGCGTTTTCGGTTGGATATTATGATACCATTACTTTATTTTTAACTTTTTTAATTCTACCGATATTTACATTTCACATAGTTATAAAAAGTGAATTATTATCACCTATGAAAAATCACATGATGTAAACTCGAATAGAAAATTGTCGTTACGTCTATTATGTCATATAAGTATGGAAAAGTGTACAAAATACAAAGGCCAGTTTCCAGATATGTGCGTTGTTCATTTAAAAAAATGTTTACATTCTAATATGAGTACTTACATGTAATTTCAGAACTTAAGTAAGGAAAAAGTTGGAAAGTTTGAATACAAATATTAATATATTACTAATTTATCCATATTATAATAATGACAACAAGTATTGCAACAATAAAAAGTATTTTCTCATTTGGAAATCATTTTTGTTCCAAAAACCGTCCTTATCTGGTCTGGACTCTGGAGGCTGGAGAAACATACTCGACACATGAAATTGTATTTTTGTATTTATAGACGAGGCATAAATTCAGAAGGTATAAGCCCGACATTACCAATAAAATGCTATTGTACATATCATCATAAGTTCCAAATACTCCCATCAATGATAGGAATACATGAGATGGTCATTCGGAGAAGGTTTGCAAAGTGTCCCATTGGGACTCCCAACTCCGGATGATGGCTTCGAATTCATAAGTGGTTCCAAGATCCTAGAGTATGTGGAATCTTTCTCGGACATGATGAGTCTGGAGTTGTAATTATTACTGTTATTGGTATTACCCCCGCCTCCGCTGTGATGATGGGGATGATTTGGACTAAAATCCATTAATTTCCTATTTTGGTGATGATTATGGTGATGGTGATGCTGATGATTATTATGGTTGTGGTTATGATGACTATGATGACTACCACTTCCACTGTTTGAGGAGTTGCTGCTCCCACCATAAACCCCTTCTAACATTTCATAGGGCTTTTTGGGCTCAGGTGGTGGAGGGCCATTGCAATTTTTATTGCTACTGCTGTTACTATTCAACGTGCTTGTAGCGTAGTTGCCTCCCGGGCTGGTGAGATCATTGCCAATGTCTGTGGCACATTGACCTGGAGGCTGATAGCGTGGTTGTTGGCTCCCCTGAGTTGGCAAAGGCATCCGGAACCGGGATGGTGGGATGGGACCCGATATTTCACTATTGTTCCCATTCTGTTTCCCATTATTACAAGTGGGTGGGGAAGTGTCTATCAACTTTTTTTCCGTCGTGTTGTCCTTTTCATGTTTCCCCTTTCCACAATAGTCTGAAGGGGAGTCACAATACAATGGTGGATGTTTGAGTGAAGAGCTATGCTTGAGGGAGACTTTTGGGTCGATGTCAACCAATCCTTTGGACGTCTCATACTGTGCCAAGATACGGTTAGCGTTATTTTCCCGATGCTGTTGCGACAAGTCGCTGTGATCCCTCCGATGAAGACTTTGAGTCTGGTGGCTGTTGTGATTATAGTTGTGGGAGTGATGTCCATTGCTATTGCTGTGTTGAAGACTCGGCTTTTCAAACATTTTGTAGTAATTTGAGTCGTAAGATGGCGGTCCAGACATTAGAAGATTTCCTCCAGCAGGGGTATGGTTTTGCTTTCGTTCGTACAATGGTTCGTAGTTGGAGTCGGATGGAAGACAGGAGTTGTGTCCAGTAAGTCCTGATTGAGGAGTCAGAAGCTGTTTACGAGCCATTTCAAATTTTGCCTGGTGGTACTCCAGACGTTTGGAAGCGTAAACGGATTGGGACCGAGAAAGATTTGTGCGAGGGAGGACTGGTGAGGGCTTCATATATAGAGAGCGCGTTCCGCCATATAAGGGTTCAAACCGGTCACAGAGGAGTCCTGGCAAATTAAAATGGAGAGAATCATGAATAAGAAAGTTCTAAACTTTTAGCATCGTTATTTAATAATGTGAAATTTGCAAATGATAAATAAAAATAAATAATCCCAAATTATGTTATTATTTGAAAATTGCATTCATGCACGTCGCTGTATTGTTAGTGCTTTAGAAAATAAAATAAATTAGGTAAAACAGAATAAAATGCTTAAGTTATTATTAGAAATCGCTACACATATCATAAGTCACGTCAGAATTTCGTCAATTAATATTACTTCATTTTGTGGGGTACGTCTAATTTGTCTGTCTGCAGCAGAGAGCCAGCATGCAAAAATAAATTGTCCGTAGGTAAGCTAACCAAACGAAAAAGCGTTGTTCCAATGATATAAAATATGGACACGAATTTCAAGTAAAAACTCACATTGCAGCGTGTTTTTCTAAAAACATTTACCAGCAACAAATTTTCGAATTTACTTATCCAATCATTTAAAAAAAACTGATAAGTGGTCAATAGAATTTAAAAATATTTTGATTACAACTCAATCCCCTGTTTAAATACTGTACACTTGATAGCTCGGGGGATGAGCATAGACAAATTCGATTTGTTGCTGATGCTGTCTTCGCAGATCATCAAAATTTGTAAAATATTGAGAATTTCGCCCGCTGCTTGGATTCGGCACTCTTAGCTGACGCGGACGTTGAGTATCTGCCACCTGTACAACTTGTACCGGTGACGGTTGTTGGGAAGCCTGTCCCTTGAAAGAAGACAGCCATCTTCTTACTTTAGTAACGCGCAACTTGATGAAGTCTGTAGAGGTAACATAGGGAAAGGAAAATTTTATTTTGCTAAAAAGTAGATATTTAAATATAGCATGTACAGATAGTATAAATATGTTGCTAAAACTTTTAATTTAAATAAATATTTAGATAATTTATTTCTCTATTTGCGTCGACAAGACTTTAGTTGTAGCGTTAAAGTAAATTGTAGATTGAGTGGGAGCAGTAGTTAGCATATGTAGCTGAGGTAAAGGTAAGTTAGTTAGGTAAGTTAGTAAATCGTTAGTTTGGTTAGCTTACTGTCCGGCGTAGTTACGGGTAAATCGGCAGGGATGTCCAAAGAGTCTCCGTCAGAAGGAACTTCCCTCACCTCCTTAGGCTTCTTTGGAGCTCTCCGCAAAATGAACCGGTGGAGATATGCTGCCATCAGACCTCCAAGAACTGGTCCCAACCAAAAGACCCAGTGGCTTGGCCATTTGTTCATTACGAACGCGGGACCCAGTGACCTCACGGGATTGAGCCCTGCTCCGGTACATGGAAGCTGAAATTAATGACAAGCAAAGGTATAAAACATCGAACATTTTTATCTTTCTAATTTTGAGCTATGGTATTTCGTACGTCATATCACTGCAAAATACAATCAATTCTCAACTTTCACCAAAATCATGAAATCTTCCACATTTCTGCGCATTTCCCTGTCAGAAAGCTTTCGTGTGTCACTCGACCTCAAACTCTATGTCTGCACGTGTGTCTCCTCACAAGAAAATTAATTACGAGAAAATATTATTTCCTGTATCTACACATCAGACAGAGCCGTATTGAGTTAGATGTATCGTTTCTTGGACAGACCAAGACGGAAGGTACAATAAGAGGGAGGAGAATAGACAAGTCATTCTGTCATGTCATGACAGGAATATATATCCTTCTGCTCTCACCCGCCCCTCTCCTTAAAGATGGAATGAATGGATGCGAGAAACAAAGACTAATAACACGTTCACAGGCCTCGTGCTCCGCTCATTCGTAGTATGAAAGGAATAACTGAAACAAACTTACCGCAACCAGATTAGCAGCGAGGAGAACGGCCGTTGTTGGAAGGCTGTTGCCAGGATCGCTGATAAATGTCAGTGTCAAAACAAACGACAAAATCAGTTCCATTCCGAATGCTTGAGCGGGGTTGATGTGTGAGGCTATGGTAGTGGCTCCGAGGCTTCCTTGGTATCCCGGAACTGTCAAGCTACACAAAAGAAAATACAAAAAATGTTACACTGAGCCTTTCAATAAACAAAAGGAGCATCCATTTTCAATGACATCTTAACGCTCTCAACTTGCTTCCATATCACTTTCACTTTCTCATAAACATTTCCTTCTATTGTTATTGTACACATGGCTTCAGTGCAGATTTGTCATCAACTATGACTTCATTAAAACCAAAAGGCGCAAGGACATTCAGCACAGTATGGCGTACGTAATTTTCTGAATATTATAAATTCCCTATATTTTATAACATAATTTGAAGAAAACCGTTGTTCTGTTTGGGAGTGACATTTGTAAATGAAAAAGTAGTGGAATTAGTAACAGCGGGTTAGACAATGGTTACTCCATATCATTCACTACTTTGTCATCACGTGAAATTCTCAACTGTTCTTATTGCGCAATAACTTTGTAATAAAAAGATAATATTCAATTTACAAGGTATGAGAATACTTTCGCCGGGTTACTTTTCCTTCACTTGTAGTTCGGATTTCCACCCCATTTTCTCCCATTGACAATATTTTTCCTTGGAGCTTTTTAACTCTTTGACATTAGTGTCAATTTGTCGAGGAATTATTGAAACTGATATGCATAATTTATTTAAGTAAAACTTTTAGGGACAAGTTTATCTGACTGAGAATGAGAAGCTGAAACTGAGCAATGAGCATAGTCATACATACACCAGAGAAAACTTTCAATATTATCATGTATATTTTCTTAATGGTCTTGACAAAAAGTTTTACATTTTCTTGACTCCCGTAATAATAGGAGCACTCTCAGAATATAAAATAGCTTTCAATGAGTTGTAACAATTACAAAACTCCAGCTATCTTTTCTATTCTTGGGAAGATGCATTAAAAACTTTTCACTTCCACTTCCCCTCCTTCTCCTCCACGAGAGCCGGCATCCCTTCCCCTTATTGTCTTGCATAACGACAGATGAATTACAAACTGCCATGTTCACTGCTCTTTTATGTGAATATATTTCTTCACCTTTTGTCCCTGAAACAATAATAATGTCGTGATTAATGTATCTGTAACAGAGTGTGGGCTCCTCAAAAAGATCATCACCATTAGAGCCAGATAATAGTCCCTGGAGTATTTTTGGAGTTGAATTGATATACATCTTAAGATTTTTTGCAAGAGCTAGAACTACATCAAAAGCTTAAAATATTACATCTTATTTCTCCGATTTATTTTTTTGCTGAAATGGCTAATGCAGTGGATAGCAACGGGTTCCATCCCATGGAACTCGAGTGGGAAAGAATGACATTTTTTATTTCCTCCTCAGATTTGTACGCTCTCCAACTATCATAATATGGGAATGGTTTAACCCTAACCCTCCCAGAAAAAGGAAGGTGATTAACTCAAGAGTAAATGTAAATGCAGAGGCAGCATCTAGTCGTCAGATTTTTTTTTCATTTTGTGCCATGCAATGATTTCTCTATCCCCACGACTGACTTTTTGTCTCCTCCAAAGCAGTGTAACTCTTGATACCGAGTGCCAAGTTTCAAACTGACCTGACTCCTACATACTTATAGTCAGCATAGCGCGTAGTTTCTTAGAGCTAACCCTAAATGCGACAGAAAGTGAAGGACGGGATGGAGGAAAAAAGCAGAGAGACCTCTCTGGGGACAATTAGATTGTCGTAAAGAGAAAGAAATCAAGATGAGTCGTAGTTATAGTGCCATATGTATGTCAGAGTCTCACAAGAGAATTCATTTTTGTATGCTTTACTCACTTTTTTCTCTTTTTTTCCCTCCCATGCCTCTTTTTTTCTCGAGCCTGTTTCCACTCACTTTTCTCTGTGTACACTGGGAGCCCACAAAAATACTTATCAGGGAGGAAAGTCAGCCCCTTTAAGGAATGTAAAACACCCGAGTATCGCACAAGAGGAAGTAAAGTGAGAGTAACAACAAGTCAAAGATCCATTAGGCCTAATGTTGCGCTATATATGGCTCTATGCTCAAGTTATAAAGTGTTGGGGGCTGGTTTGTTGGTATCAAACACATGTGGAAAAAAACGAGCCACTGTAGGGATTGCAATGCACGAAAGAAAAAAATACTCATTCTCATCAGCATCACCATCATCATTCTCGCCACCACCGTTCTTTTTTTACCATTTCTCCCCGTCCCAGAGCTGGTAACAAACACATCTTTCTTACTTAGCCATTCCAGTATATAAAGTTGGGAAAATAGGAAAAACTAAAAGTGTAACTTTTTCTCTTGAGGAGATACAAACGTCGACAAGTTGTCTGCAGAAGCGGAAAGGAGGAGGCGGACATACGTACATATGAAAAAATAACACTTAAGTCTACCCTTTTACTTTTTTTACTCCCATGTCCATGTTTCTAGTATAAGTTGCAACTTTAACAGATTTAGCGTTGGAGTTACAGTTAGATTTTTGTTCCTCCCCGTGTCCCCATATTTATATGGGGGAAGGGACAGAAAGAAGTTTTTCCAAGTTTTTTCCCCTTCCACTGTCATACAGTTTTGGTAGCCACGGGTAAAAAACCGTGAAGGAATGAAAATAAAGAAAAAAAGGACAAAACTCATCTACATGGGGGTTACCATTTAGTAGGTAGGTATGTTTAGCTTGCTACATATCCTCATATAGTATTTAAGATGAAAAGAAAAATGGAATAAAAATGGAGTTGTGATTTGTGCATGTGTGAATGTGAATACTGTTATCGCGCTAGTTTAATGTTACAACCTCGACTACAAATCTTCAGCTCTACACAAATGGAGCAGTTAGGGGGAAACTTGTAACTCATCGCTTCCTTCCTTGTTTTCCTTCATTGTTCCGCACAAATGCATGGATAACTATGCATAGGAAGAGCCAAGAAAAGAAAGTTTTTTTTGTCTTTAAGATACGTTTTACTTGACAAAGTTAAAATGATATGTAGGTAGGTAGATACGATGATACGAATGGCATAAAATGGATGCGGTGATGCTTCCGGACCGGCTAGTCAACTGAGCACAAACAGAGTTTAACTATTTTTTTGCGATAATGCTCGGTAACTTTTTCGTTTTGACAATTCTAAACTTTTGAAGCTTGAAAAGTTAACGTAAGGGGACCTCCTGGCGAACAGTCTCGATTTAAATTTTCAGTAAATGCGCATCATCGGTAATATAATTTAGGAAGAAGAGAGAGAATCAAGTTGGTTTTTCATCTGTTGGGAGTGGACATGAACTCTTTGGGAAATGAAAAGGATAAAAAAATGAGATGAAAAGCAGATTACACAAATTTTTTGCTCTCTTCCCTTTCTGCCCAACTTTGCCTTTGTCCAATGTCTAAGTACAAGCAGGGTTTGAATGCTGCTTAAGGCTTGTGATCATACGTATGTTTTTAGCCCTTCAAAGTTTCTTTGCTTTAAAATTTAAAAAAATTGAGGCAAA
>JAQGAG010000186.1:0-21412 GCA_034696835.1 Lepidocyrtus lignorum
CGTTTTAATTTTCATCTGCACATCTCAGAGATATTGCCAATTAAAGAAGCGACATTTCTTTCTGATACCTCCTCGTACACATAAACTGTTTGCATTGTCTGTTTTACCATTGTTTAATTATTTATCGTTTTTGTATTTTTGTAGGAATCGGTACTCAAAGAGAAAAGGACGAGTTTAAAGCGCAGACTCAATCATTCACTCGACAAGAAAATATGGGATTTCTGACGTTGGTTCATTTACAAATTGGAGCGATATATTTTGTTACCATCAACATTGACGTTGCTGATGGTCTGTTTAACGGCGCAACTGGAGTACTTCGAGGAATAGAAAGGGATAAATCGGGAATTGCTGTTTCTGGATGGATGGAGTTTGTTCACCCTTCGATTGGAGTAAACATTCGATCCTCGGCATCATTTAAGGCGCGGGCTCTGAAACTAAATTTTGACCTAGCATGGACACCTATAGACCGTTCAACAAGAATTTTAACAAAGAAGTCAAAAACTGGTCTCTCAGTCACACGCACTCAGATACCTTTGCAAGCTGCCAACGGAATGACAATTCATAAATCCCAAGGATCTTCGTTGCCTAAAGTGGTCATTTCACTCCCTGTGAAGCCGCAAAGAAAGTTGACCAGAGAGAGTCTTTATGTAGCCTGCAGTAGGGCAACCACTTTGGAAGAGTTGTACATTGTCAATGATTTCGATCCACCAGCTCCAGCATTAATGGATGATGTTTCGAAAGAGATGGGAAAACTGAATGGGAATCCCGTTGTATTTCGAACTCAATTCGTCGATGATTTTCCCGGCAACCGTCATTTATATTATCACAACGTAGAAGGATTTTTAATTCATATGGACGATATCACTAGTGATATGAATATAATGAATCATGACTACTTAGTATTTATAGAGCCTAAAATTAAACCATCCGACAAATTTAGTTTGGAGGGGTTTCAATTATGTCATCGGATTAATTCGTCAGTATCCAACGGATTCTGTAACTCGGAAGGGGTTCTGATTTTTAGAAAAGGTACGTTGAATGGACAAGTCTATTTTTACAAGTTGTTTGTTGTATATATTACAAGATGAATCACCCAAGTATTTATATTTTGATACAGATTCTGTGCCAGACACACAAATCAAAGTGACGCTCTCTAAACACCAACAAACCCATTGCCTTATTGTGTCATGTTTACTTCCGGAATTACGTGTGATTTCGGTTTATCGGCACCCAAAATACCCTAAGAGAAAGTTCTTGGATAGTTTGAAGGAGGTCTTACTCAGTTTGGATAACAATGACCCCAAAGTTTTAATAGGCGATATGAATTTTGACCTGAAGGATCCGAAGAACAACTACGTCATTCAAGAATTTACAACTTTAGGCTTGGACATCATTCTTCCTGCAACAACGTCAACTACAGACAACAACACTCATCTTGATGTGTGTTTTTCTAATTCTTCTAACGTAAAAGCTGGCGTCTACGAATGCTATTATAGTTTACATAAAAGCTTGTCAGTACATTGGAAGTTGGAAAACATATAATTATTTTTTTAAATTACTTCGCTTCTAAGATTTGTAATATTTACACTATTCCTTAACAGGAAATTAAGTAGCTTCCTGTTAAAAAAATTAAATATAAGATTCTGTATATGAATTAGCATTGTAGAAGGTACAAAGATGATGTTAAGCTATTTTTACGGAACCTAAGGTCAATAATTAGCTAATTTATAACTGGTAATTGACTTGCTTCCGGTTAAATAAATTAAATATAGGATTAGGTATATAAATTAGTATAGTACAAGTTCCAGAGATGATGTTAAGCAATTTTTACGGAACATAACTACAATAATTAGCTAATTTATAACTAGTAATTAACTTGCTTCCGGTTAAAAAAATTAAATATTAGGTTAGGTATATAAACTAGTATAGTACAAGTTCCAGAGATGATGTAGAGCTATTTTTACGGAACATAACGTCAATAATTAGCTAATTTATAACTGGTAATTGACTTGCTTCCGGTTAAATAAATTAAATATAGGATTAGGTATATGAATTAATATAGTACAAGTTCCAGAGATGATGTAGAGGTATTTTTACGGAAGATAACGTTAATAGTTAGCTTAGTATATTTGATAATTGACTTGCTTCCAGGTTAATCAATTAAATATAGTCTGTACTATATGAATTAGTGTAGTACAAGTTCCAGAGATGATGTACAGCTATTTTTACGGAAGATAACGTTAATAGTTAGCTAATTTATAATTGATAATTGACTTGCTTCCAGGTTAACCAATTAAATATAGCCTGAAGTATATGAATTGTTGACGTACAGCATGTAGAGATTATGTTTTACGATTTTTACGGAACGTAATATAAATATTAGGCTACCTCATTAACCATTATTATTTGTTTGTAATTGCAAAAAATATTTTTGCGTTAACTGGTGAACATCGTGCTAGCACGATATAGTGTACTTCAGTAATCTTTGATGTCACTGTTTTGTTTGTTTTGGTTTTGACATAATTTAACTTTAGTAAAATAAAGTTAGTCTGTAACATTTATTTCAGTTTGTAATTTATCATGTATAAAACTGTAAAATTAATTAATTCGTGTACAGACATTGATATTACATAAATATATTATTTAAAAACTAAGTGAACATGATTGAGTATACAAGTTAAGAAGGTCTGAACCAAAAATATTGTCAGTTAAATACTAAAAATACAACGGCGGTAATAAATATTCTATCAGAAATTGTGAACGGTCCAACTGAATATTGACTACGACTAATAATAACAAACAATTTTTTTGCACAATCCTTAAAACCTACGAGGCAAACTCCTGCTAATAAAATTCATATGAATGTATAAAAAAATTTGGTAAACTTGAGGAGAAGTTATCAAACGTTATTATGATAGCATTTGTATTTCAAGTAAATCTATTTCTTTATGAATTGTAATATTGAGGAGAAATCGTAAATGTCAAATTTGAAAACTTCGACGTCGAATACAACTATTGGTTCAGCAGCAATATCGCTAACATGCATAATGCATTGTCTCATGCTTATATGTAAGTACTACGAACGGAACCACGGAAGGAAGGAAGGAAGGAAAACTCCACTACTTCCTACTTCTCAATAACTTATCAAGTTTGATAAGTTAATAGTTCTCACTCTTATAATTAACATTAATACATCACATTTGTTACGTAGTTACACTTATATATATGTATATGATTTCGCAATTCATTAGATAGCCCACCTATTTGATCAATAGTAATAATTATATAGGGTTAGTCAGCAGTCTTTTGTTCATCAAACCATTTCTGGAGATCGTAGGACTCGTCCATCGCCGGTTGCATCTACAGTTATAAAAGTACTTATTAAAATCAAATTAACGTTTAGAGATTACTTCTAATTTCGTATTTTAAAATGTAATTCCGTTCGTATTTACTTCAATGATAGAAAACCATTTGGTTTGGAGATTCTTAATTCCCTCAAAAGAAGTAACATTGGCATACTTAACTAGAATAGTCTTGCCCTCCACCCCGACCAATACATGCTGCCCGACCTTATCCCAAATTGTTAAACGAATGCATTCCTTCGTTTTGTCAGTGAGCGTCACTTGCCATCGAGTTGATCCGTTAGCACTAATTGACTGGCCCCAGTCTTTTACACACACGCACAAAACGTCTAAAAATTAAAGCACATGTGTAAGATAATTGGTTATACTTCATCCATTGGTATAGAAAAACAAGACTAATATCGGGCAAGCCCGATCAGTAAAATAATTGCTCATTACCAACGAGGGTATTATCGTCAGTGTTCTTAACCTCCTCTATTGAAATGAAGGTCGGTTGTCGGGCATTTTCGTCACAATTTTTGATTTCCTCCACCTGAGTTAAGTGATCTTTGAAGGTCATCTGCAAGTTATTGAGCGCGCCAGTCAAGTACTCCTTGTTTTCTTCAGCCACACGGAAATTAGAGATTTTGTACCACTTCCCTGCCTGTAGTGGAAATAATAAAAGTAGCATACGTTTAGTTATACCTAAGATGTTAAAGTTAACTAATTACACGAATGACTTAATCAAGTTAATGAAATGCACCTACAGTAATAACAAGAGGAAGTCTTATAGCAGCGTCCTGAAACGCTGCAAAAGTCATCATTCCTGAACTGTCCTCACATGCCATTTTGAAACAGTTTGGGCTTCCTATAGTTTTTATACCAAAAACCTTCACTGCTTTCTTCGAAAGCTGACAAATTTTTAATTCATCCAGCTTGCAAAAATCCTCCTTGTCCTCCTCGAAATCTTTTGGTACTTTAGAGTCCTTCTCATCCCAGAAATTATAACTAAGGCTTGCTTTAGAACTCGGGCTTGCAGCAGCTAATTAATGAAAAAGTAATTCATTAAATATTTAATCAGTAAGGATAACAATTAAACTAGTTTAATATTTTGAACTGCTTCTGAAATGGCTTCATAACGTTGGTTAATTCAGTTCAGTAATATTTATCTACTTTCATTAATTAGCTTACCGAAATCAGGGTTGGTCTTATTTGGAGTGCCAGGAGAGAGAATCGGCGTCAAATTAGGAGATGAATTGCCCGCAACTGAAATTTATAATTAAATGAATCACTAAATAATAAAATTACTTCACTGTCACGAATTATTTACCTTTATATTTAGTGAGGGAAAATATTTATATTACTTACCATTATCCATCTTAGCCTTCTTTGGAGTGCTTCGGGAAGTCATTTTTGAAATAAGAACCTACCTATAATATATCCTATGTCAATGATGTTTTTGTAGCAAAATGCGAAACTTAATGATGTATTAATTAAACAAAGTTGTGACTAAATCAGTAATTAATCTTTAATTGATATTTAACAAACACTACTCAAACTCTCAATCCGACCAACTGACATTGAACTTGAATATCGCATGAAAGATATCAAGTATCTATCCAACAAGCACGGTGCAGTGAAGAAAAGACCTACTTAAAGTTGAATAGGAAATTGATATGATGAAGTGACAGTGACAGTCTATGCGTTTCAAATACAGACCAAGACAATGCTCGCACGCGCCTAGAAGGGAAGATAGACCGAACATACAAATAAGTACTTGATTTGCCACTAGATGTCCATCATTTTTCCTTTGTCACAATTTGCGATATGAAAACAAATAACAATTTATGCGTTTTTGGCAATGCGAACACATTATCAGGCTAGCCTAATCCACCAATAATTACAAACATTTCAATCCCGGTAAATGACTCTTTGTACTTCCTATTGCTGTTACATTAGCATTATGAAAAATTATTAAATAGTGACTAGATAATTTCCATAATATTTATCAAAAAATGAATACATAAAAACACATAAGTTTACCTAGAACTTTTAAATATTTATTATTACGTTGAGGTAAACAATTAATGTATAATACAATATCAAAGCAAGTTCTTGTTAATTAAATTCAATATATATTTATTGATAACATCCTTCTTGTAAATGCTTAATATAGATAGACAATATTAATATTTGTGCGGAAACTTTACAATTATGATATCTCAAAACAAAGCAATTTTTAAATTACACTGGTGCAATAAATTTGCTTGCAAACAAATTATATATTCTAAAATAAGAAATTATAAATTCCGTGTAAAAATATAGTTAGATTTATAGATTACAGTTAGCATGATAAACTCATCTTGGAAGATCTCCAGGATATACGGGACCATTCGGTCCCCGTTTGGCGTACCACTTTTTTCGCAATCGGTCATGTTGAGCGGCTTTATGTTGTGCATTCTCCGGTTGATTGTAATAAGCCTTCTTGGATTCCCTGGTATAAGGTCTAACGCAGCCCCATGCTGCATGAACGTATGTTTCTTCCCCAAGACAAACATGACACTTAGTACGTTCCATTAAATTCCAATATTCCTCTCCTTGTTGAACCAGACGACCAACATGCTTTGCCCAAGTATTAACCGATTCACAAGGTATCCTTCTCCTACTAATCTCCGCAATTACTGCTTCTTCAGTCTCTGCTTGATTTTTAATCAGAGAGTTCATTTCTGCAAGCGTAAGAAGCTCGTTTTCGGATTCATCCGACACTTTACCATAAATCCGACGCCACCTAAAAAGTACTTCAAAGCGCTCACGATTGATGGGAGTTAGCGGAGGTCGAGCCGCAGCAATCGCCTTTTGAAGACTTTCCTCTTTCGGGGGTTTAAAATAGGCCTGCAAAAGTTTCTTGGTCCCATTTATGGAAGTTTCGAGTATCCAATCAGGATAACTTTGTGCTATTATCTGCCAAAATTCAGCAATAAATTAAACGTATATTAATACTACATAATGTTACATTATCAGTGATCGCGCTAGCGCGATAATTTATGTTTAACAAGGCTTTATTGAAAGCATTTCAATCGAATTGATATTTTCATTATTACAATGTTACAAACTGATAATTACATACCAACTTCTTCATTTCCCCCCAAATATGTAACAAAGCATGAACATCAAAGGTAGCATATTCCGCCATTTCGTCAGGAATCGGACGCAAGCGCCAATCTGCCATCGTAGAATCTCGAGGATGACGTACTTTAGGCAAATAAATTGACGCCATATTTGTCATACTCATTCCTTCCTTGGTTGCTCTTTCAATATCCTCCCGCTTCAGCAACTTCCCTCCTGAAGAAGTAACTGCTTTCCAAAGATATCCATGAACGTCTTTATCCCGAATTCTGTCCTCTTTTCCTTGATCGATGTAGGTTAACATCACCTCAAAAAACGACATTTGTACATGCTGTACATCAATTACTCCAGCAAGGTTTATTCCCATGTCACGATTCAAAGCAAGTACATCATTACTACATCCTGCCATCACTTTTATAATGCGCGTTGACTCCAAAATTGGTCTGAGTCGCTCCTGAATATTATCAAAAGTGGGAAATGGGTCTAACAAATAAGTTGTTTCGTACGTTCCCAATTGCATAAGACATATCATCCCTAAAAAACAGATAACACAATAGCATTTATTATTATTTAATAAATGGAAGAATAAGAAGGATGTTATTAAGCTAGCTTAATCTTCTGGTACATTATTCTTTAAATTATTTGTTTTCTATGTACGAATTCTTACCGTAATATGAATGATCATTATTACTTTCCAAATCCAAAGTGAATTCTTCACATCGCTCAATATCCCTTAACATCCTTTCAAAACTTGAATCATCATCAACCCACTGGAAATACGTTGGGTTGTACTGAAAATCAGACGGAGTCCTCGGAAGTTTTTTAGCAACGAGCTCAAATCCACTAATTGCCGCAGAATTGTTTTGGCTCCTAGTTTCTATTCCGAGATTAACTTTACGTTTGCCAATCAAGTAGGTTTTAAAATTTTCTTGCGGACGGGTGTCGGCTCTACCAAAGCGATTATAGGCGTCCCATTTTCTTTCCCAAAAGTTGCTTTTTTTCTTCTTGGAAGACCCTTGCACAGCCATTTTCCTTTAAATTAAGAATTAACCATGTTCACAATTAAATTTTACGAAAAAACCAGTCGGCAAAGGATTCCAAGAATGTAAAATATTAAACCAGTTTAATTAATAATCTTCTAATTGCAGTCACTATCTGTTTAAGTAACATAATTAAATCTACTCACTTGTTTTGTTTACATATTGATAAATTACCTACATAAAAAATAACTTTTACCTCAAGTATTTTCCGGTTAGATTCAATCAAATACCTTCCAGACTCACTACTGACAATGAGAAATTCCAAATTGATACGAATGACTTATTAAATATGAATACAAAATTCAACATGTTATCCTGCTATGCCTAAAAATGTGTAACGCATGTAGTAACCCTACCCTAACACAACGTTTTATTTACTTTTTACACGTTTGTGCAAAATCTCTCTTTCCCGCTAAGCTTATAACATTGCATTATTATTAGTGTGAGTTAGATATAGCGACTGCTTTGTCAAGATGACATCATTATATTGATATAATATAAGATCAGCCCTATGTACTTTCAACATATCTTTATATCCTACAATCATCAATGCAATATACTTTTCACTGATATAAACGTACATTGCTATCATCATGTATAAAATCAGGAGAATTTGTTCATACAAACAAAGGAAACTAACGCTACAGGTTAACATGAAAGGCATAAGTAAAAAGCTTACCATATTTTCTCGAGAGTTTGAGATTCTGCTCCAATGCTTTCTTCCAAATCCAGGGCAAATATATTTTCACTGTATTTTGCTCGCATAAGGACTTTAAGCATTAAATAATCTGATTTATCAAAGCTGTCTTGCATGTCATAAGTCATCCATCCGAATGCAAAAAGTATCATACTCATAACAACGGGAAGTACTGAAAAGTACTTCAACTTATAGAAACAGGAGGAGTACTTTTTGATGAAATCACTTATAGAACTTAAACTGGAAACTACTTGTTCGACATCCTTCCTAACAACTAAGTCCAATTCAGCGCTAAAAGTTATATTAAAGTTCATTTCCTGTTCAATACTTTTCATTAATGCATCTGTGAATTTAGATACGCAAATGTTTATTGCTATAATTAAACAGCACACAAGTACGGTTAATAAGCCGTACCATGGTAAAGGATTATATAATTTTTCCCTAAATGATGTAACCTTGTTCTTCCTTTTTAATTTTGATTTAAATCTATTAAGAACCTTATTTTTCTTCCAAAACATGCGAAGTACGCCAACAACAATAGCAAATTGTAAAATGCTCTCTAACGTCGAGTGAAATGCTAACAATTCTTTTATATATCCAATGAAGATTTGTACTGCTTCATTATAGCTCAAGCCATCACTTTTAATATTGACTGTTGCGTTGGACGAAATTTCAATTTTCACTAACGAAAGTGCATCAACTAATCCACTTCCGCATAAATGCAAATCATTGCATGCAACTTTTAAAAACGAGTATGCAAAATTTAAATAGTTTTTAGCAACAGAAGCGCTGGCGCCAGCTAATCGAATTTTTTGCTGTAATTCCGCTGCTGAAATTCCTGCCATGTCTTCTAAAACATCCTTAGAGTAATCAAACATTGCTTTTAAATTGCATATTAACATTTTGAAAACATCCGAAACATTTTTTTGCAAAATGTCAAGAGGGCACAAATATAGCATCATCATAGTTATCACAAAACGAGTCTCCCGACAAATAACGGAAGGAATACAAATCCACAGAACCATTTTAATTGATTGGTGTCTTTTAATTACTCCTGCAAATGAACAAAAACATCCAGCAAGACAAAAAAAAGTGCTCCAAAAATCTTTACAAACAATCCAAAAAATATGTCTGTACAGGAACATTGTAAACAGAAAACTAGGCACAGTCCAGCTTAATATTTCCGTATTGATCAGAAATATCGCAACTAGAAATAAAATTAAAAATACCTAAAATATAATACTATTACAATAAATTATCTTCTTGAATTACGATTTCCTATCCATACACAAATTCTTATTCAAATTTTTACCTGTCAACAAAAATATTTGAATGCAACGCTTCAAAAAGCGCATTCTCATTTTTATTTTATTAAACACAGCTCTCATCCGCCTCCACCATTTTTTTATTTTCCTGATACAATTCATCTTATTGATAGTTCAGAAACTTTCATTACTATCAAAAGATTACGAACATTGTGTAGTAACAACTTACAAATACTTTATACGGTTAACTTCAAATAACACTAAAAGCATTTGTAATGTCTCTAGCCGCAGATTACAAAAACTTTCTCTTACTTATCATGTCCTTTTCAGTCGTAATATTACGATATAGTTCTTTAATCTCACAATAGTAGGATCTATGTCAAAAATCCAAACCATGCTTCTCTAAGTTAATATAACTATACAATACATATTCCACTTGTAATTATGCCCTGCTACTATCGGTCTTGACCGATTCATATAATCTAGAAGATAACCATGCTTTTTACACAATGTGCTAATTCTGGAGTACTCCAAACCTTATAAGACGTTCGGATATAAGAAGCATGCGTAAGGACAATATAAATAGCTGTAGCACAAGTTTCATTTAATCATTACATAAGAAATCCAAAAAGTTACATATGTCATACGCGGCTTGTCATATCCTCCCTTGAGAAAGCTTTTTTCTGCTATAAATCTTATCCAATCTATCTTACCATGTTTAGTCAAAAATGTTCGAATTCATTGCTGACTCATAAGAAAAGAAATTTTTCTCCAATCCTTGTTCTTTCATCTAACCCTTCCAATCCTCGCTTTATATCATTCCTAATTAGTAATTGTTATAATAAAACTAGAAAAGCAAAACAACTTATTTTAAATTTTCTCAGTACATCCAACAATGGCACAAAAACGACAAGAAAATAAGAATCAAAAAAAGGCAAAGTTGCCAGCAAAGAAAAAGAAATCTAAAAGTAATTTAGAAAAATGGATCGCAAAATACGTTAACTGGACAAAACTGATCATAGCCCTTCTATTATTTATTGGACTTTTTGCAGTATGTCTTACATATTTAAAGTTATCATCACATACCCATTGGGGAACATCGATTTTAACTTCATTAACCATTACTGGGTTTTTTACTCTTGGATTCTGTTTCTCATCAAATGTGAGGTAAGTCTCAAAAATTACGTAACATGCGTTATAATATTTTAACTGCATACTTATATTGTACCAGTACAATCTTATATAACCAAACTATAACTATTTCATATTATTTTAACAGATGTGCAACCGCAGTTTTTCCAGCTCAATTATTCTCCCCCGTTGGAATAACAATTCTTTTTTACTCCATAAGTTGGGTAATTATAATTCAACCTTGCTTCGAGGATTCATTACTCCTGCTCAGAGAATATGAAAATGTTTCAGACACGAACATAACAGTTAACAGTACCATCAAACAAAACATAACAACAGTCGAAATAGCAGCAAACAAAGAAGTTGAAAAATGGATAGGAACATTTCAATACATTCCTTTAGGTGCAATAGTGTGCCTTTTCATTTATTCACTATGTTACGTAATAACGGGAAACCTTCAAGGAAACTCCGACAAAAATCCCTACAAAAGAAGAAATGATAATGATTCTACAAGCATAATTACGAAATTACAAGAATTTTTATGGATAGTAATGCTAGTCATAGCTATCATATTCTTCACCTCGGCTTACTGGATTTGGCATGAAGAAAGACAATTAATGTGGATTAGGCATCAATTGCGTCAGCGCAATGGACAGAATAAGGAGCCCTATGAATATGGGGACTATTCTCTCCTTTTCTATTACTGGGGATTTTGCGCCTCACTAACCATTATTGCATTCTTCTCAGTAAAACTATCCAACCTCCGAAAACGAATTCATGCAAAACTACTTGGATTGGAACCACTTTATAATCGACATAATAAGAAAAAGAAGAAACAGTCGGTGTTTTTCCTCAAAACAGCTTCTCATAGCAAAAAAGAAGAACAAACATCAACTCCAGAAGACCCTTACAAACACAAAACAAGCAATAAAAACTACCCAATCTCTAGCAGTTCAGATAATGACTCGGATGTGAGTGTTCCAAGGAAACCAACTAACCGACATTATACTTCAGACGACAGCAGTGACACCGATCAAGATATCGAAACCGGAAAGAGGAATCACAGACGAAATATGACTAACCATAGACGTCGTCAAACCTCCCAACCAGAAAAAAAAACCAGAAAAGAAACTAAAAATAACCGATCCAGTTCCTTAACAGACAATGGAAAATTATCTGCATTCAAAAAGGATGCTTTAAACGTCCCGTCGTTGCCAACGCCTAACCCTAATACGGAAAAAATTCCTGAAACAACTCCCCTCCCAGCAAATGCAACTTCTACTTTGCCTTCTCCCCCTACTTCCCATCTTCGTCAAGAGCAAGTTCAAATTCATTTATCCGAATTCCCTTCAACTGAAAGTTCAATTTCCTCGAATTCAGAATTTCAAAATTGTAAACCTTACTTCATGTTTAAATTTCAAGGGAGCGATCCCAATTTTATGTATAATACTACTTAAGAAAGCGTACATTGCACCAGTGCAATAATTAAATAATACACTAGATAAATAAAAATATTTGTATATGTTTGTCTGAATGCTATAAATACATCCGTCAAAATAAATTATTCTCATTCCACCAGCCTAATGTCTCAATTCATAAAACAAAATTGGCATTTACATGTTTCCCAAACGGACGCACATTATAAATATAATTGGTACATAAAATTACTTTAATGATAAAAATATATCCGTCAAAATGAGTTAACTTGATTGGACGAACGCTATCGTTCAATTTCTAAAATAAAATTGACATTAACAAACTTCCTACACGGGCGCAGTAATTAAAATATGTATTAGTGCATTCCAGTATTTTAATGATAAAAATATATCCGTCAAAATGAGTTAATTTGATTGGAGGAACCCTATCGTTCAATTTCTATAATAAAATTGACATTTACAAAGTTCCTACACGAACGCAGAAATTTAAATATGTTTTAGTGCATTCTAGTGCTTTAATATAATTAATATGTCCGTCAAAATGACTTAACTTGATTGCGGAAGCCCTCTCTTTAAATTCATAATATAAAATTGACGTTTACTTGTTTCCTACACGGACGCAAATTATAAATATAATTGGTACATATAAGTACTTTAATGATAAAAATATATCCGTCAAAATGAGTAAACTTCATGGCACATTTCCTCTCTTTCAAGTTATATAATAAAATTCACATTTACAATTTTTATTAATGGTAGCACAATTAAATATATGTCTTAGTGCATAAAAGTACCAAAATGCAATTATTATATCCGTCAAAATAACTTTATTAGATTGTGCGAGCCCTATCTTTAAATTCATTAACTAAAATTGACATTAATGCACTTTGTAAGCAGAAGCAACATGATAAACCCGATTCGTGAGTAACAGTATTTTCCTTACAGAATTATCTCCTTCAAAATGTTTATTGGTGCTAGCACAATATATATCTCTAAATTCATAACTTAAATTAACATTTAAATTATTAGTTACTACAAGCACCTTTATTCTTCTTATACAACTCTTACTAAATCAGTAATTCATTAATTCACAAAATGAAACTATTAATTCATTATATTAAACATTATTAAGCTAGCTTAATCGTAATTTAAGTACAAAACACATATTCATAAACATAAGCATAGTAATAAATAGGCATAAACACAAAAGACATCCATCATTTGGCTAGCCAAATTAACTCAAAACGTCTTTTAATATTATAATACCATCAATCGTATCAAATTCGAATATCTTTTGGCAGCTTCGGACCGTGCACGTTTCTAACATGCTCCAATAGCGAAGTCATACTTTTGTACATCCTAAAACAAACAATTATAATCATACATTAATATCGCCATCAATACAATACTCACAACCCCTGAAAAATTAATCTTAATTTTAATTAGTTGTATCATAACTCACTTATCACAAACCTCGCACATTTCTCGTTTGCGGTTTGAATGAGACGGCAAATGATTCATATAAGATGACGGACAGCGGTAAGTTGTGTTGAATGACCGACAATCTATGTTAGTACATGTCTGCGCCTTGATCACAGCGTCCGAAAGACTCCAAGCATAAGCTATCTTGTGGACTTTAAATTGATGTTGTTTTAACTGCTTTTCAGACGAAAACTTCCTAAATTAATAAATTATATATTTTTTAGTCAGCTAACTGTATCCTGGAGACCCTATCTCCTTCCGTAATCTAGCTAGCCAGATGCTCAAAGTTAATTTTTATTACTTACGCGTCCTTGCATACCACACACCAAAACCACGTCACTTCTTCCTGCATGGCTATACGCTCTAGACGAACTACGGGTTTCTCCTTAATTTTTTCTCTCTTCTCAATGCAATTATCAGCACCGCACCGACATACCTACAATACAACATTAATTTATTAATACTTTATCTTAACTATTAAAAACTTCCTGTTGTATACCAATCCATAAATTTCTTTAATATATAAGAGGACTTACAAACTCCTTCTTCCCATAGTTCTCAAAGCAGTAGTCAAAACACAATTCTTCCATAGCATCTATACGACGCTTTGCCCAAAGCGTAGGTACCGGCTTCCCATCAATGTAACTTATCCGAAGTACCATGTTCGCTGAACAATGGTGATTACAAAATTTCGCTAGAATATATTAAAACATAATAACTTTACTACAATATAATTGATCTAGATCAATAAAACTTCATGCATTAAACTATATATCAGAAGAAATTGGAAATACAACATTTAACTAGTTAAATTATAATTGTACTTCTATATTTACTACTTATCCTCCCCATAAAGATAATATCGTCTCCCTTACCAACATTCCCATAGTACAACGGATCACAAATTATCTTCGGTTCGCATCCCTTCAGACGCACTCCATACGACATTGCCGTATGCTTCAGTCTTCCTTTGTACTTCTCCTCCGTCATCACTTCCCCTATGTAAGACATCACGAAAGAACCTTTTTCAATCGCGATTCGAGTTCGTACTCCAACCCCCATCTCAGCAGTTTGAAAAATCTCCAGGTTTTCAGTCATCCCGTCTCGCGAAACCCGTTGATTGGAACAGTTATGTCCTCTGCATTCAATCCCAAATACACGATAGATACAATTCTCCTCACATTCAGCCCTCCCATTACGAACTTTGCAAGTACACGGGTCCTTAAGGATTTCTTTAACATCTTTCGGCAGGCAATTACGAATCGTAATATCCGTATACTTACCTAAAATATAAAAATATTAACAATTAAGATTGAGCTAGCCCAATAACAAACCACCCAAACATTTAAAACTTTAAATTAATTTAACATCTACAACTTACATTTGGTTTTATTGAAGTTCCTCATTAACTCCATCAAATATTCAGAGTTATCCTGCTCCATCTCACCTTCACTGCTCGTTGCCATCAAACTAGTTTGATCACCTAACGAATTACTTAACTTTCTATAAATACTATAATGCTCAAAACAAACTAAAGCTAAATTACTTCAAAATTACTAAATAATTGTAAATAACACTCCTTTCGCAACCCAACACCTTTTCCTTCTTCCTAATGCAATGAATCAAAACACCGGCATGAACAGCTTACTTTCCCGCAATATTTCTCTAACAAGCCATTCCACATGCATGAACATCTGTCAATGCATGCTACATATCCCTCTTTACAATCATCATGATGAGCATCATCAATACATCCAACAAATATTATTACCAGTCGTTTGACTGGTATTAGGTTTCAGGGAAGAAATTAATCGGTCGTATTATTAGTTGTTCAGACTAGCCATACCTCACTATGCATTATGGGTAATACATGAATAGGAATGGGTAATACATGCATACCACGAATATTTTTTTTGCGGCGTTCAGCTTTTCAGTTTTTGAAATGGCAATTTTTTCTTAGAATGGATTGTTAGTATAATGAACGTAACGACTGGTGACTTAATTACAATAATTTATTATCTTTTTTAGATTACAAACAGCGCATTATAATTGACAATGACTGGTTCGCTACTACGCGTCCCCACGTCAGTTTAGATCCCAGACAGTTTATAAAATAAAATGCTCCTTGAAGATAGAAAAATGATGATGCATTGTTATAATGCTAAAAAGAGGAACTTGGCTTGGTTTGGTCTGCCATGCCATCATCATATCATTACGGTTATTATTTATTATCGTTTGGGCTACTCTCGTTCGAGTTCAGTTTTTTCTCTACTTTATTGCGTATGCACAACCAAACCAAGTTGGTTGTCAATGCATCTTTTTCGAAGGTAGACGAGTTCCTTAGGAAGTCCATTGAATATAAAGTGGAGAGAGATAGATCAATGAGCAAATGAGCATACGCATTTAGGTATGCGTGTACCCAGTACCCAGTGCGTACTAAAAATATTTTTGAAGTGCATAGTCCATTTGAGAAAAAAAATCCTCTCTTCACACACAAATTTTATTCTTCTCCCAGACGCATTTTATCATCGACGGAATAATAAGCCCCTTCAACAATAATTACAAATATGTATGGCAATGATAATCGCTCGAAAATTACAAACAAGTGCGTACACTTCTCCTCAAGTCTCCACTCCAAGCTCACGAGAAACAATAGTAATTATAGTATTGTGGGGGGAAAATAGAGAAGATCAAGGGATATTTTCAGTACCTGTCTGTAAGTCCTTCCCTTGATAAGTACCAGTTACGACTTACGACTGAAGATACGATACAATTGACTCTTTTTTATGAACTGTTTCATATTGGTATTAGCATAGAGCAGTAGTAGCAGTAACAAATGTACTATTTTGTATTTACATGGTTAAATGCTTCTGCTCTGGCTTATCATCATCATCCCTTCGGTTTATCGGTTCAGTTAACATATTCGTGCAAGACATAGCAAATGCCTTGAGCGCAATAGAAAACAAAACCTTTATCATTATCGTTCCCAGTCACCGAAGACAATTGCAGTGGCAGGCTTATTGCCGTACGTACTACTTTACTTGGTTATTGGAGAGCTAAAAAATAACAGCGATTTTATTATAGTAAAACTGTTATTGTTATTAGCTTTATATATATCTTGAAGATATGCCTAGGTTTTAATGTTGTATTACTCAATGGGAGCAGCTGTAACACCTGTTTCTCCCCATCAAATGAGATCCATTAGCCTATCTCGTAGTTTTATCGAGAATCGAGATTGATCCTGGCTTGAGTCGTGAGATTATTGAGGAGTCACTCACTTCAAAAGCCACATCCACCTCATTTCATATTCTAGACCAGTGTCACAGTTTGCGTCTGTAGCCACCTTCATATTGCCTATGCAGTTGGAGTTCCTTCGGGATTATAAAATAATATTATCATGAGCTTGTGGCTCGGATGCAGATATCTGCATTTTTTGTTTCTCGAGCTGACAATGCAAGTCCGCGTTTGCTTAGGAAAAAACGGAGGCGATGTGATTTCCACCTCCGAGCTTGGTTAAAGTTGCGTTAACTCTAACAAAAGGACAAAATTCTATTGATGCCATGTCATAAGAAATCAAAGTCATTCTGTTAAAAAATATTCCTCCTCGGATGCTCCATGCTCCTACTCACTCCACTCGTGGGCTTCATCGCGATCATTAGGCTCGGTATTCATCTTACATCAGCAATAGAATCCTCTTTTGACGCTCTTAGTCAAGAGTATAAATTCCATATCATTTTCTTTCGTATCAAGTTACTTCATTTCACTTCATTCTTTGCTGAATCTTCAATTTTATTCCTAATGCATATAAACATGAGCTTGCATTAAGATATGCAATAAAATAAATTATACAAGCTTAATTCCATTTTAGAAGCCCGCACCGGAGAAATGAAACATTGCATTAGAGATATCTTGAATTTGCGATGATGATGATATGATCTTATTATACTGGATTAAGGAATTGGTTGTTTGTGCATGCAATTTATTTTATTCAAATCCATGATTTGATGATGCTCATCATTAAAAGCTGTATAAGCAGGATGCATTTGTATTGCATTCGAAGTTTATATTTTTTTATCTGATTGTGAGTTGCTTATAAAACAAAATTGTTTCACTTTGCAGTGCACTGCAGTAGCCTAGCTGTGATCATCGTCATAAAGTATTCTACTTTTCCTACATTGTTTGATCGCATGTATTAAAATTCAAGGAGTGAGGGTTGTCGTATCTGTACTGAAGTTTCATTGTACCAAGAACGTTTTGTTAAATAATGAACGTTTAACATCCTCATCATCATTTTCTTTATCATCATCAGCATACACACATTACTAAACATAAGGCATGTGTGTTAAACTAATCATTGTGACTTTTCCTCCACTTTTCCATGTAATTGCGGAATTTGTGAATTTGTCTTCTGCTAAATCTAAACACATTGCATTCAATTTAATCCCATGTTTATCTAATCCTAGGAGGCGATCATCTTCTTCAAGTCCTTGTCTGCAAAAACGAGACGTGCCAATGTCACTCTTTTCAAAAGAGATCCGAGCTCATACATATGAGTAATGTGGCATATTCTTATATTCCTAGACACAAAAATTCTGACAAAGAAAACACGTTATATTTCGCATTTCTGGGTGTTCATCATCCGTCACTTTGAATCCTCCTCCTCGACTTTATGATATCTGAAGATGATGACACTCGAATGCTCGCATCTTCATAAAAATCTTTCAAGAAACATTATCCAGTTGCTTTTCAATCCCTTTCTAAACGAATAAAATGTCGTCATTCATTACAACCCCGAGTAAAGTGGTTGGATGTTGGATTAGACGTTCCTATTTCTCTTCGGTATAATTGGTCAATGCTCGAGATTTTTTCTGTCTGGTTGAATAATCTCTTTTGATTGTCTGCAGCATTTTATGATCAAAGATGAAGTTTGCGGCACATGCCAATTCCATTCCGCTCAAGGATGGGGGGATTGAGAAAGACAAGATGAAGATTGAAAGGGATGGTTTCTTGAACCTAGCTTAGACTATAACATAACAGCATATCTTTATGAATTTTACGGGATATTAAGCAACTTTATAATGGCCCATCACACGATATATGAAATGTTTTTCATCATTTTTCTCCTCATTCCACTCAGGCCATGTTATTCGAACTCGAACTGTTTCTCTTCTGCCAACGGATTTGTTATTGACCTCTTTGGTTCTGGTTCATTTCAATTGAAGACGGGAATATTTTTTAAGCCTTTTCAAAGACATCAGACATCATATTGGCTACTCAACAACATGAAAGGGAAAGCACAAATGGCTCTTGGCTTTCTTCTCAAGGTTAAAAAACCGTCTTTCCCAATAAGATTCACATTCCTCAAAAGGAATTTAGTTTGAAATTGTTTAAAATGGCATACCGCAATATCGCAGCATGATACCATTTTGAAAAACATTCTTCACTTAAGAAACCATCTTAAATGGATGAGTTTTATGGGGGTTCTGACTTCTGACGAAACAAAGTCATTTTGCTCTAATGGATTTGAATCCGATAGTAAGAGGGAAAATGAAAATATGCTTATAAGAAAATGGCTCAACTGGAAAAAGTGCGTAAGAATATGGAATGGGATAATCAAAGAGAATAATTTTTACGAACAGTTTTCGGTATGCGGATCGGTTAACTTCCAGTCTTTCGAGAAATTACAAATATCCATAGTTCAATATGTGTGGTTTCTTCACACATTCCTCCCGACATCATCATCCCCTTCTTGTAAGAAAATGCGAAAAGTTTTTTTTGCTGGCATTTTTCAACAATTCTCACTTCTTCACTTTTCTATCAAAATTCTTTTGTCAGTTTTTTGCTCTCTGGATGAGATGAACATGAATGCTCGTTTTTGCTGGGAATTGCATGCGAGTGAATACAATTACAAATGAATTTTTGTGGGAGCAAAAAACAATCAAAGAATTTTTTAATGATTAGAAGATATTATTATTAATGAAGTAAAAATGAAATTATATGGGTTTTTTTTCTCTTAAGCGTATGATATCTTATGTGATATGATATGATAGGTGGTTGAATGGAGTGGAGTGGAGTCCACATTCCCTTAAATAATTTTTCAAGGGCGATGTCAGATATTACATGGAGGCATGCTGTTTCCCAAGCATAGATTTAATCTGATTCCGTCATCTTGTAATGAATCGTCTATTAAGTGATATGATATCATATCACTATCAGCATTTATGCAGATTTTGCTGGATTGGATATAAAAAATGGGAGATTTGCCCCGAGCAATATTTCTCTGTCACGAGATGAGTTAAGTGCGAAATATATGTACCTATCCCCATTTCTATCACATCGCTTTTGATTTAAGGAAATAAAAATTCGAGTTGGGTCTATTCATCTCGATTAGTAATTTTATTAATCAATTATAAAAACTTTAACAAGTTTTCAATGGAAGAATAATTATCTTTAAGAGAAAAAAATATCATGCTAATTTACTTTGTAATGGATGAGACCACACCAACTCCAATTCAGCTTCATTAGATAAAATGACACCTCTTACTTTAGGATTTTTATGACTCGATAGCAATAAAAAAAAGTTAAATGTGGTTAACGAAAGATTATTTCGGTTTTTGCAACTGTTATTCACTCTTTCACATCCTGATTCTCTGAATACCAAATCATATCAGTATCAGATAAATTTATCTAATGAATAATAAAATTTATGGCTTGAGGAACAAAAGCTTCGAGATAGCTATATTTTACCACATTGTTTTCGACAGTTTGTTGGGGAAAGATTAAAAATAAAAAGTTTTAAAGTTGACCTTCCTTCTTCACACTATGACTATGCATCATGCCTCGTAGAAATATGCATAAAACATTAGGTCCCAGTTGGTATTTTAATACTGGATCACGACACGACGCAAACGCAACGACTTTCGCGATTGAAACTGGATAAGTGGAGGAACTCCCCCATCAAATATGATAATCAAGTGATTTATATGGGCGCAACTCGAGTTGATAAAGATTTCCAAGGTGTGTGCCCCATCACGTTCCTCTCTGAGAGTCGTTCATTATTCATGAAAATATTATTGTCCTTTGTTGGTTCAAAGCGTAAATGTAAACATGATAGTAAACAGTTTAATAACGGTTACGGTACCTTTCCAAATCCAAACATAACTGATAAATGACGGTATTTAGCCGAATTCAATGTGAGCTGTGTACATAATCCCATCATTCCCATTATCATTTCTTGAACTAGGTACATATGTGTGATACCTACTTTGACTCACGAACTAATTATCTAACTTAACTAGGTATACAGAAACAAACAAGGTTTTTACTTTACGTAAATGTCATCCTTCATTGTTTTTATTATTGGGATATAAATCTAAAAGCTCTACCTAACCATATTGCTTTATTAGTGGGAAATAAGGGTACACACGAGAGTAAAATTGTTGATTAGTCTGTGACATATATTACTGTTAATGACATAATATTTCATACTCATGTCATGTGTCACCAGTGTTATTTATACTAATGGCAGTTTTAGGGCTTTACCTCCTCTAATTTGCAAATGGAAGCCGATGGTGGTGTGGTAGAAGCATTACCTTGTGAAGGGTAAAATATGGAATGGAATGATGCAGGTAGCTGAAGTCAGGTGTCCTGTCATAATTCTTCGAGTTTTTATGTGATTGGTTTGGTTTTCCAGGCAAACATATTTTTTTCACAAAAAGAAAGAATCTTTTTGCCGCTTCCATTCAGAATCAGACAGAAAAATACACCCACATCATATCGATACCTTCACTTGAAAAGGAACTATCGCAAAACATTTTACATTTAACAAAGCTCTATCGCAAAATTTCTCGGATTTGATAAAGGTCTATCGCAAATTTTTTCAGATTTAACAAAG
>JAQGAG010000187.1:0-21374 GCA_034696835.1 Lepidocyrtus lignorum
AATGACCAGTATCATTTCTACTAGTCAGTAGTTTTACTTTCAGCTACGTTATTCTATTAATTATGATCAATTTATTTATTCCATTTTCCGTAAAGACCTAGCAAAATGGTATAATTTTAGCCTTTCGACTTTATTTCCTTTTTTTGTTGTACAATATTTAACGGGGAAAATGTAGCATGCTAGTAGGTAGATGTTTTCTCAAGAATTTTCCTTGATGAAAATTTTCCTTAATATCGTCTGTTCTGCTCTGTCTGGCTCTACCTACTTTCTCCAGTCGTTTCCCTCCTCCTTTACATTGGTGGCGGCGGTAAATGACTCCATAACTGTATCCATAACATACATTATTGCAATTGCCTACTCGCGTGTACATTTCATTGCATTCATTGCTCACACTTTATGATGATAAACCACATCAAATGCGAGTAAAATGTAAAAGCATAAACTTCCTTTCAAGTTTCGTTGCCCTCACTTCAACTCTCCTAATTTTTGTAGTGGATGGGGTTGATGATGTTTGATGGAAGTAAACGGGGAAAAGGAGAATGAGGAGGTTGTCCCGACTTTCACTTTTTTTTGATGTAGTGGCATGCCATATAAACTGTATGGGTATGTTTATAGGTAGTTCATTACAACTTTTGTTTAGAATTTAGAAAACAATGCCCATTCCATTGCGACTGATATGATGATGGTGATGAGGATGATATGGACGGAGAAAGGTTTATTAAATGCCCACTCCAACGATTGTGGCTCATTTGAGACTTTCATTATAAAAAGCTAAAACCCTTTGTTCGCCAAAGGAAGGAATATAAGATAAGGCTAACAAAAACAAGCATTATAATATCCAGCTCAAATGTTATGGGCTTGTATTTTGTTTTATTGTGTAGGTATTAAGGGGGAAAGTTTGGACGAGTTTTTACTTAAATAATTCATAAAACTAGGCCCTCGTGGATTCCTTAATGGATGTTTGAAGCTCCTTTACTTTAGAAATTCCATGCAACGTGCTGATGATATAACAAGTGGAATGTTTCAGAAAGGGGGAAAACTTCAAAGTGCATTGGTATGTGGAACAGGGAAAGGTGTTTAAATAAATATGTGGGATCACACGGGAGTCAACTTCCTCGTGCTGAAATTTTCCCGTCTTAGACGTTAGTCTTATTTAAATATGATACGGGTATGGCTATACATACTATGCCCTTTGTTGGCTGGTTAATCAATCTTAAGTATGGTACTTTGACATTTTCATTGAAGTCATATCATATGAGTGGATATTTTTCACGGAGTTTACTGACCACGACCAGCAATATGAGCACTTCCGATTGCCTCATTCTTTTGAGTTAGGTTTCCTTGATTTGATGTTGTTTTCCTTTGATTACGAGCTTCCGTGGTATAAAAATTATATTGTCAAAAAACACATTTAATAGCTTGATTAATGTTTGATTTCGATCTGGTGCAATCAAACGGAGAATGGTTTTTTATTCATATTACTTGGGCACATCGACTATAGAAAGACTGAATAGGGGTTGGTCCGAATTTATTACGTAGCCATATTATAGCCGTTCAATGCAACAAACAACACCCCCAAGGTTGTACCAAAGAGAGTAAGAGTCTACCTAAAGAGCATCAGCTTAGGATTGATTCTAATGATTTTGGAAAACACCATTATCTTGTCAAAGAAAATGGGGCTAATAAATTATTTGCTGTTTTGTTTGCAAAGTGACCCCAAGTCAAGTAATAGCTCTTAAGTAACCCGAATACATACCGCACCAACGACTTCTGACAAGTTAAACGGATAGTTCTACTCATCGTCAGTGAGCAATAATTGCAAAAATCAGAATACCTAAAGCTGTCTCACCTGCCTTTTTATTTGCATGTCTCCTTCATCTTTATAAATTGCTAATATTACAAGAACCAAGAGTATAATGGTGATATAATGAACTTCTATAATTTTAATTTATGCAAGCGAAAGTGGCACGAAGCTATACTCCAAATTTTAACTACTTCCCAAACAAACAAACTCGTTGCGTTGCATGTAACACGTGGAGTGGGAAATTGCAATACTTTTCAATTAAAACAAGTTCAGCTAGTACACAATTTTTAGGCACATATTTCATTTTTTTAATCGATACTGTAAGTTTAAAAAATATGTGAATTAACTCGGACTAGCTAAAAATACTAGTGGTATATTCAGCCAAAGGGAATGTTTCTTGAAAAATGCTACATTTTGTACTTTTTTGATAATGAATGGGAAAGTAAAATAAAAAATCTGAAATTTACGTAGATTATGCAAAGTGAATGTACAGTAATTTCCAGTACATATACCTATATGTAAAAGCTCTGGATTGCTTTAAGTCCTAAAAAAGTATTTCGCCCGTTGATATCTAAAATACTCTCAGCAGTTAGTTATAACATTGATCAGGAGAATAAATATGCAAACTATTGCAAAACGTCAAACTCCGAAGAGGCAAAAAACGGCCGTGACTTTTGACTCGACTGGGAAACACGAAAAAGGTATTAGCCTTTTCTCACTAACTAGTAAACAAATATACCTATACCACTATTGAGAAGTCCGGCTAGGTACCTATGTATAAGTTTTAGATGCATTAAAAGTGCCATCAAGTTTTAAGAAGTCAAAATTCTCTTTAATCTCCCTCCTTATTTCTAAACATATCACCAGCGCATAAAGTGAAGTCTGCTGGGATTACTAAATTGCATGCAATGAAGCTTCGCACGACATGCTCTACTCGTGGAGAAAGTTATAGGTGAATAAATAAATACCTTTGCTGTAATTTTAAACCTATCCAGTCGCCAGTCACACATTTAAAAAAAATTCCTACGCAATATACATATTCCATCGTGAGTTTTTTTAAACACATCTTTCATCTTGTCGTGCCCTCAAATTCCCAATCCGTCTGGTTAGTAACAGGAGATGGCCGTTAAAAAGCCAAAAACATTAAAATCTTTAACTAACTACTATAATAACAAGTTACAACTGCAATTAAAAATAAAAATGGGTTAATATGTTCTTTTTCAATGTAAAAATGCGGATTTTATTATATGGCTGGCTGTGTAGACCAAGCAAACTAATAAACCTCAAACAACCAAAAATTGTTTATAGGTAGCTATACCAAGTATAAAATTAAAGTTAGTTGAAAAAAGCTTGCATGGCTGGATTGAAGATATGCAGGTGTGTTTTTTCCTCAGAATTGTAGACTCAAGTGAAATTGTTGAACTGTATAATTTTCTTTGGTAAACAAATTTCTAACATAGGTAGCAATATTTACTCACGTTAGCCCTACCATTACACGTCTCACTTGGACTACTTTCTTTGAAGTTAAGCTTTTGAGAATACATTTCCCATGTCAGAGTTTTTTTTACACTGCGGTAATTTGAAGACTTTTCCCGTAGCTTTGCCGTAGTATGAAAGTTATGATATGATAACCTTGTCATGTACTTTTTAAAATTGTTTTCGTATGATTATTATCGTAGAGGGCATAGCAAGGCCTCCACTAATTTTTCTACGGCCTAGCCTAAGCCACTTGAAATAATTGGCTGTTATGGTGGAGGTCAAAACGGAATGCCGGTATTTGAGCAGTTAAGCTCATATTTGTTGTTTAATAGCTGTCTCAAATTAACGGTTGCAATAATGAGATGGCAGTTATTTTTAGATGTGATATAAATTTTAAGAGAAAAAATAAATCCGTCTTCATTGTCACGGGTGTTAAAAAGTTTGTAGGTGGTTCAAAATATGTAATCCCATTCCTATGCATTTTAAAATGCGTTTCAATACATTTGGATTTTTTTAAAGTCACAAATTTCAAAATTTTACAATATTGGTAAAAGTACTTTCGCTACCATGCATGATATAACCAGTGAGAGATGATGACTGCAAACAGTCAGGCATAACAATATGCCAGATGCATTACTTACGATTAGAGGTAAAAGTTTTTAAAACTAATGTACCTAGCGAAGGCCTGAAAGTAGTTCCTCATATAGGTACCTTACATGACCTTGCTGCTCTCAATATCTTCATACGTAACTAGTTTACGTCAAAAAGTTTTTCTTTTTTTAGCTTTCTCCTGTCCCAAAGACCTTAAAAAGTGATGAAATGAAAGTCGGATTATCCATCTATTTTGCCCCATAAAAGATGCCAAATGATATGCCTACAATATCATTCATTGACCAATTCATTGACTTTTATGCTTTTTATACTACCTATGTACTTTCCACTAAAGGTCATACACGCATGTTGGATAGCTTGCTAGTTTACAGAAAATAATAAAGTGAGCTGATGCGTACGTACCTAGGTATTTCAGTTAGGAACAAGAAACTTTTGAAACAGTCCCTTTTATTGTTTTAAATTTACATGGCTATAACTATCCCATTATCATTTCTTTATTTGTCTATTTTACTCCATATAATTTTATTCTTTATGCGCGGATAAGAAAGGTACATAAAGTTTTTAGTTTTTATTTCAACCTCAGTGCTTGCCTTGCGTGCTGTTGCGTTGCGTTCCTAAAAAAACGCTTTCTCCTCGCTCCGGCTTTTAACATCCCCCACGGGTGCCACTGTGACATGCCATATTGGTACGGTTGGGTTCAACCTCCGCAACTTGTACAGCAGTTACAATCGAAACAGGAGTTACGATACAGGAAGGATACTAGGTCAAAGCCCAACTGATGATATGGTAATGTGTGCGCTATACGCAGCGAGAGGGCGAGATATGAAGCTTAAAGAGACGCAGCGTTTTAGAATAATTGATGCTGCTCTCTGGGAAGTCAACACGGGAAAAAGAAACTTGTCCGTACGATTTTTTTTACATTTTCTCCGTTTGACTCCCTCCTTTAAATGTTGGGATTTATTAAACTCACCAATTGGAATATATTTGTTTCCCTCCACCGGCTCCACCTATTACTTTCACCATCATGTCAATATTATATTTCCAATTTAATACATCTTTGCTTAGAAATTACAAAATATTCTGATTATCACCGAAGCATTGTTTCGAACTGCTGCATAAACCACTGCTTTAACCACTTCATTTGTCAAAGCCCCGCTGTATGATGCTGGGTCGTCCTTGGCGAGGATAATTTCCCCTTATAAATACAATCGTAACCGTCGATGAGTGACGTTCACTTCAATTGTGTGGGAGTTGTCACTGTCGGTCATTATTAGTCCTTTAGTTTAGCTGATATGGTGAGGGATAGATAGAACTAATAAATCCTTCATGAAAGCCTTGCTATGATATTGAATGGGGAATTCTCTGAACATCGGTATCAATTAAATTTCACAAATCCTGCCACACCCATTCCCCCTTTAATTAATGACGTCTTCTGGTTTGGTTTCCTTTTCTTGTCTGTGACAGGTGAAATGCTTAGATGGAAAATATTCAGGCTTACCTCAAATATACGTAGGTAACTATAAAGTAGAGAGCAAAACAAACAGAATAGAGGAAAGTCAATTCAACCCATATACCTAATATGTTCCCTCACTTCATTATGTACATACTTATGACTTCTTCGAGTATTTACATACTACAAAAGTTATACCTACTATTATATAGCTCCAGTCATTGTTGCTTTCTCATTTGCAAGCTTCCAGCGTTGGAGACAGTAATAACCTCAAAAGTGATTTATTACGGGTTCTAATATAATAAGAGCACGACCCTGTACAGGGCATTCCAGAAACTATGCAGTTTGGTATGGAATGTGGAAATGAAATAGTTTGAATCGTGTAGATATGCAACTGCAGTGTCTCTTTGCAAACATCGGTGCACTGACTATATGACTACGACAACATTTAAAAGGACGGAAAGAGACAATTTGTCGGGTTGTGTCTGGGGAAAATAAGTAGGGCAGTGAGGAGGACAAGAAACTAATTAAAATGCAGTGAAAGGATTTAGAAATATATTTGCTACATTGTAAAGTTAATTTCATTGATCTATGGTTAAGTAATACGATAATGATTTTTTTAAATTCATACTTGAGACCGTGATGTTTAGAGATCTGTGGACTAAATTGCCGTTGAGGTAATAGAAACTATGAAATATAACAATGTATACTCTAAAGACCCGCATTGAATTATAGCAACATATAGTTTCCTACCAGAACTTTGACATTGGAGCTCTCACTAAAATAAAAAAAGGCAATGAAAGAGTCTACAAGCAAACCCCCAAAATGTGCATGGGCAAATCAATCTGAATTACATCAAACTTTGGGGATGATAGGTAAATGCCTGACAAAGAGTGATAATAAATTCTATTATTGCATTATGTAAATTGAAAATGAAAAGCAATTTATGAAATGAATGACAAGGCCATGCGGGAGTGGACAAATCAATAAGAGTAGCTTCTAGCTTCATTTGACAAGAAGCTAGAATGCTATGAGGAATGAATGAATACATTTGTCAAAAATATGCGATTGTAATGCATTTCATTACATTAATGTGCATTGTAGTAGTAAATCAACTACAATCATGAAAAGTCGAACAAAGGTTTGGCCGCAGCACAGCGGTGCCTTTGACAATATCAACCTGCACAACGTATGCTTAGCTTTCTCATTCATCGTGAAAGTTTTAATAAAATTGTGGAGTCCAACAGAGTTCAAAAATCACATTTCAGCGGACCCTAGCTTTTTCTAAATGGTTCAGGTTCAAGCACAACAAACTGGCCAAAACTCTTGCCAAAAACTTCCCCATCCCGTCCGTTGTCATCCAAAGCCGCATTTATAACTTTTAGTTATTTGGTCCGCTATTACCAGCCCCCGTTCCACTAAAGCCATGTCATTTCCCTTCTTTAGAACAATATGACCGATAAAACATGTTTTTTGCCCAAGCTCCCAAAATCCATAAATAAACAAAGGAAACTGGATAACGAAGCGAAACCAACAAAGATCCTTTCCCAGACGAAAAGTGGGTGGCTGGCTACACAAGAACACTTTTCCCCAGATCAGAACAAGATCAACCCTTTCCTCAAGGCAGGCACATCCCATTACCAAAAACTAAGGAGAAACCGCAAGCCATGGAAGGAAACATCATGTGAACGCATGAGTGAACAACATTATTGAATGGCTTACCCGAAGAAAACCGTCTACGTCTACATACTAGTTTCATGACGACGTTCCTCATTTCCCTCAATTCTCCTCCTGATGATGATGAAGAGAGATGAAGATGAAGTAAGGAGCAAACCAATAAGGAAACTCAAGTGGGGAAGATACAATAATAAGACAAGGACAGAGCCAGAAAACCACGAGAAACAATTGAGGGGGAAGGAGGAAGACTACAACAGCGCATCCAATTCTAGGATTTCACTGGGATCTTTGGTAAGAGATAAGAAAAAACTGCCTCCTTTCAATCCTTTCCCCCCGAATACTTTACGCAATGACGGTCTTCGCGAAACGGTTATAGTTAAGTATATTCGGAATTGAATAAGAAGTAATTGTAGATTTTGTTGTTGTTGAAATGGAAACTTTCTCCGTAATCGTATATAGGATCATATGTATTATATAGCTTTGTCCTATCGCGTGGATAATGTTTGGAAGTTTTTTTTCAAAGTTAGGTACATATATTTAACTTTTAACATGCGCTATTGTACTAGCAATTCGTAGGACTACACAATATCTTATTTACCTCCATTGAATTATTGCTCCAGGGGAAAAAAGCCGGGTCTTTGTGCTCCAGGTACTTGTGGAACATATGTAAGTTTTAAAGAATTCAATCTTCATTGCTTTCCCCTCAAGGGATTGTTGTTGGGTTGGCTCCAATGTAGCTTACTTACTTTTGTGTGCCAATATAATCTGTTTAGCCTATTTCTTGTTCATTTGATCCCTGAGGGAAGTCAAGAGAAGGAAAGGATATATCCACACATACATGTGTAACGAAGGAGCCGGAAAAAATCCGTTGTACTATTTTTTTGTTTGCTGTTTCTATTTACCAAGTTGCCTTCTTTTCCCCGTTAATACTTTACTGAACTTTCACTTTTCGTCGTCATTTCTGTTTCCTCTTGGCAGCACACAGAATCCATACTTGAATTTTGGGATGTGCCACCTGCAGAAGCGATGCTTGAAACAAGGAGTTTTGTTTTCTCGAGCAAAAATGCGAATTGGAGAAGATTATGCGAAGTCAAGGGAAGTCAAGCAATAAACAATGATACAGGGACATAAAGGAGGGAAGGAGGCAGCAAGCATAATATTGTCAGATAAAGGATGACATTTGGTTTCATTTTATGCATTATTTACTCTCCGTCCTGAGTTCATCTAATCTAAACCCATTCAACAGGGCAGTGGGATGTGAGTCGGGGCAAAAACCTGATATTCAATTCCGTGGAAGAATCTGAAATATAATATGGTCCCATCGCCATACCATGTGGATGCTGCTGTGTATGTTCAGGCTTCATTCTTGTATTCTTATTACAAGCGGGGAAAGAGTTTTCCGAAGGTTTATGTCGTCATTCAACAAAGTACGCATTTACAATGTAGGTGAACCTTTCACTAAACGTATATCTTTATCTCACCAGGGGGAAAGGGGAATACAAGGGAAGTTTGTCAGTTTTACCGGTCCCCTTTTTCGTTTCCGGTTGGGACAAGAATGAGCCCCGAGTTTTATTTTTTTTGTTTTCTCCGCAAATCATACACATATGCTAGCATATATAATACTACATGCATGTACCTATTTATGTATAGAGATATCTGTATCCATTTTGGCCGCTTTACTCTGTGAATGAAACAACGAGCCAGATAAATTGTCGGAAGTGACAAGAGAACCAGAAGTTGAAGTTCCCCTTTTTGTTCCTTGTCTACGCTCCAACTACTGCGGTGCAGCTCCCTTTGCGGCTCATTATAAAAGAAAGTGGGATACCACAACGTGACATATTCATACTAATATTTAATGCACATGAAGCTCTTGTCACCGGTTCTGCTCTGGAAGCTCAACCCCAGAGTTCCAACAGGAAACCGGAGGAGTGACACCAGCGATAATATCACGATGATATGATACAAGAAGTGGTAAATATGTTCTTTTAAATTCTTCCCAATTCCAACGCCCTATTCTTCCGGTGTTCCGCAAAGCAGAGCACGAGACCGGAATCTGGATAGATATATGGAAAGGCATTTTCAAGCAAAATTAGCAAGAGATGAAAATGTGTTGAGTTTGGTTGGTTGAATGCACCACAATGCGGATAGCCTAACATACATAGCACGTGGACCATTACAACTCAGTTTTTGGCTTGGATATAACCAGAACAATGCCGATAATGACGAGCCTTCACTCAAATGTCCCATTTAATGAAGTTCGTGGGCGTACTGCATTATATTTAATACAATCCTTGAAATTTGAGCGTTATTGTTTCATTCCAAAAGTTTCATTTTTCTTTGTAAGCTGTCATGATATGATACGGTATGTGCACTTTCTCTTTTTTTGAATGAACATGAATCAAAATAACTGAGAAAGTTTTGCTTTCAGGAGACATCTAAATCAAATACCGCAGTTGTTGGAATAAAACCAAACAGCAGTAATATTTCCATTTCACGAAATGGTGAATTTGGATGAAATGGAATGGCAACAGATGAATAAATAGAGGCTTTGGTCACTGAACCACTTCTGTTTAAGTGGCTCTATTTAGCAGTGCAATGTGCTGTTGATGGGTTTAGCTTAACATTTAGTTATATTGTATTGCATATTGCTTATTCTTTTCGAGTGAGATTTTCCAGATTGCTTTGCATTCCTATTTATATTGCTATGCTATATGGAATATGGATAGTGCTTTGCATTCTGCGCGGAGAAGTGAGAAAGTGCTTTCTTTTTAAAAGAAATGGCATACAGTTTAGATGGAACTCCAGATTGGACACGGTTTGAGAGTGAAAGACAGTAAAACTCGTAATAGATGCCACTTGAAGAAAATTACACCTAATTGTTCTATTTGAGACCCCATTTTCTTTGTCTGCAACACTTTAAACTGTTCTTTCATTTCCTTTCTCCCGAACTACATCGGTTATGGCGGAAAACACGATCTTCTCATTTCAGAAAGCGATGGAACGCTTTTGGTATATGTATCAACGTGTAAATAGTAAAAATAGTAATGTTTGTGTTTATGTGTAATGGATACGGAGAGAGAGGGCTTTGCAGAAGTTCTTTTGACGGGAACATGTTAGAAAAACCAAAGACATCTTGATTAAATGTCATGGGTTCTACAACCTGAGCTATACCGTCTTCAACTTCTGAAAAGCTTGCTCATAGGGAAGAAGAGGTATGTGGTCGATGATTATTCTCAGCGAGATGACTTTTCCCCATGAATTAAATCCACATTTCATAATGTTGTGAACTTTCGAATCGAACAACTCTTTTAAGGACCACATCACACAGTGAAAATGAGATAATAGAGGAGTGCAGACATCGCACATTCAAAACTTTGCTTTTTCAGTCGACGACATGGGGTGAAAATTGATCTATCTATTCGGCAAACACTTTGCGGAAGTTGGTAGAACGTGTATAAGGTATAAGGTAGTAGTTGCCTATGTATAAGCAATAGGAGTACAGTAAACGGAATTTATATCCCTGTCGTTTCTAATTAAATTGTACACGGCTTGCTGTCAGAAACCATGCAAAGCAAAATGTAAATTGTCTTGTTGAGTGGTAATGCATCTTCACGTTCCATACATATTTTATTGGTGCAGTGTGGTATATATGTGGTGCCTGGGTTTATAATCGTCATTTACAGAAGAAACCGTTGCCTCACTTTCGCATGAAACATTTGTTTTAAGTCTGGTGACTGGGGATTGGTGTCATTGCCCGTACTTCGTAATAAGTACGAGCACATAATTTCTCCTTTTTATTATTGATCTACTTGACACTAGACTTGCTACGCATTTATAAATTAGACGATAGTTGAAAACTAAATTGGTGATGGAAGGATAGTTATTTCGTTCGAATGAGTTACATAGATGTTGAATTTAAATTTTCAATTTACCCCTGTGCTTCTTTTCTTTACTCGGTTTGTGCGACATTGTTATTCTTGTCACTTTCGAATTGAATCGAATGAAGATTTCAAGGTCCTCATCTAATGATTTTAAAATGTTTTTACACTTACTATGTTATTTTTATAAAACCTGGGTTGATGCACACTAAATCAGCGTTACGAAAATTGTATCGGCAATGATAACTACCTACCTTGATTCAATACAGTTTTGAAATAAAAAGGGGCTGTATGGAATTTTATTTCATGTTTCATGATTTAAAATTTTATACCCGTTTACAATCAAACAAACCCTGAAAGAAAAGAAAAAAATCACTCGAAACTTTATTTACACTCCCCAGTTTTTAATTGACATTTGAGTCAACAATAGAAAACCTCTTAGGATTAGAATTTAATTATTAGTCCCCCTCAAGTAAAACAAATACAACTAGCTTAAAAATTCTTTAATTTGAGAAGACGGATGTTTGTATATAAAAAATCTCCTTTTTCTCCCAACAATTTTCAAGTCATATATCCATCTCCTCATTCCCTTCCCAACCTACGAAAAACGACACCGTCGCGTTTTCCCTAAACTGTAAGAAAATATCCAGGAAGGAAACGAGCATTTTCCTTTGATTACATCTAATCCTTAATCCTGTACACGTAGCGCAATAAACAATTCCTGTGTATATTTAAAGAGCTTTTTAGCCATAATGTTTAGCTCAAGCCAACCCGCCCCGCCAGCGCAACGCATCACAATAGAAGGACATTTATGTACATAAACATACGTACAATAAGAATGGTTTCAAAGGGGCTAATAAATCTTTGCTTTTGATGCTGACACGAATGGTCTAACGTGATTTACGTGACATTCAACCTCGACGCATTCTTTATGTACATATGTACACTTCGTCTCAAAACAATATATTTATGTCTACAAAAAACTGTGTCTTTTTTAGCTTTCTCTCTCCCCCTCTCATAATCACCCACTATATTATTGGCAGCGTCTTAAGCTCCATAAAACAACTCTTGAATCTCAAAATGTACATAAGGTTGAATATAAGTTCAACATACCAACAACCACAACATCCCAATATAAAGGAAGATGAACAAAGTGAAGACGGAAGAAAGACGGAACTCAACCTTATTATTCTTTTTTTCTTTGGTGTTTTTCTCTCTCCTTTTATTTCCAACTTGTTGTGTGAACAGCCATTCATTCAGTCATCCGTTGTGAAAGCGATAATGGCACTGTCGGCAATCACATATATAGTTTACAATGTCAAGATTTACACAAGTCAATTTTTGTTTCTTTCCTGGTTATTTTTTTAAATGGGAGTTGACGGTTTTTCTTGTAGTGAACGTATGTTTGGCTCTCCTTTCAATCCTTTTTTCTTCATCTTCGTATTTCACTTGAAATGGGATTGGTATCGGTATTTCACCGCTGTAAAAAGTCACATTCCTCACTATTGCTCTGCCGTGTTAAAGGCACGCGAAGCGTGACATTTTTATAGTTCACTTGCCATTTCCCTTTATAGTGGGACATGGTGTGGTTTGGTGTGGTAAGGACGGACGGGATGATGATGAGGGCAATGAAAAAAGAATAAAATGGATAGTCGATATCCTTTACAACATAAAAATAGCTTGAGATGTGTTGTACAAAACATACTTATCTTTGTTGTAAAAGAGCTTGTAGTGAATTGGGAACAAATAATAGTAAAAAAGTTTCATTGCAAACAACCTGATACATACATTTATGGTGCTTTGCTTTATGCAAAAATGAGCGATTCAACAGGGAAGGGAACGCGAAAGTAGTGAAGGAGATTTTAATATCTCTATTTTCCCCATCTCGAGAGAATTGAAAGGAGTTTTTCCGCCCGAAGTGATCGGATTTAAGCTTGAAATCGAGCTTTCATCACCTTCGATCAGTTTTATTGTTGCGTTAAAAGTAAGTCAGGGACTTTTCTACTGATGCATGGCTCAAGTATGGGAACTTAAAAGATAAGTACTTCTGCGATGCATCATAAATAACTACTATTTAAGCTATACATTTGTGCAACTAGTTTTTTCAAGCAGATTCAGCATTATTACATCACATCAAAGTTTATTTCCCACTTACCGTTCCATCACCTAGTTTTTTCACTCGACACCTAAGAAAGGCGTGGTTTCCCAGATGCTCTGATAAATTGGTCATCATCGCGTGATCAAAGAAAGGCTCCGCTCCCGTCCCATCCCCTCCACCACCATAGCTCGAGGAATAATACTGAGCTTGAGCTGAGCTCATGGAGTAGCTGGATTCGGAAGATGTGGAGGAAGACTCGTCAGAAGACGAGCCAGAGCCGCTGTTCCAATCCTCGGGTATTTTCACCCAGGGATTGAGTATCTGGATTTCGGCAGAGTCCACTGAAAAGGATTATAAAAATATTTGCGGATTTAACTATCAATATTTACTATCTAGAAATGTTATTATAATTTTTCACAAATCCCCAACTTACCAAACCCTAAAAATGGTAACTCAAGCCTAATAGAACCTTACTTAAATGCCACAAGCTCTCCATCACAAAGTACAATATGCGCAAAATTGCGGCTTTGGATGCATCATCCCATTTTTTATTCTCTTCTCAAGAATCTCATTTTATATTCCAATGTTGTACTGGAACACAAGCAGGGTGATCAATGTGATCTTCCACCACATTTAAATACCTCCCCGGGTCTTATCTTGTATTCATGTTAGATCAGATGGAAGGAAGGATGCAGAGCTATGCATCATAGCTCGAGAAGAATAAAAAATCCAAAACTTTCACCGCATCGAAATCGGAACACATTCATTCCGGTGTCCTCCACTATCAGCCTATTGCCAAACGCCCATTGCATGACATATTGTGTGGTGTCGTCAATGTCACATTATCATGGCACTGGGAGGTAGATAGGAGCAAGGAGCACACCCATACATCCCCTTTAATTTGCAGTATTGTGTGGAAAGGAAGAGTTATGTATTGTTAAAAATGCCTATCCCACAAAATCCTCACTCATGCAATCCACCCCTGCTCTACTTTCTCTTTGTTTAGGTATTAGCTATTCTAATTTCTCCTCCTTTTTTATAAAAGCCCATCTAACAATTATGCCTTATAGCCTTCCTACTTATATAGAAATATTATATGGGTTACTCTTCCCGAGAAAATTTCGAAGCAAAAAGCCCCAGCTGAAGTAAAAACATCGTCGGTTGAACATTCAAATGTATTTTTAAAAGGCACTTATTCATTCTCCATTTTTTCTCGCTTGTCTGATTGTCCCCCCTTGTATTTGTGACAGTGCAAGGCTAAAATGGTCGGAAATTCGGGTTGATGAATGAACAAAAAGTGACAGCTAGAAAAAACCATGTAACTGAATCATAATCAGAGAAATATCATAAGCCCTATACCTCTACCTGACTATGCCCTTGTCTTATAAAATATTACTTTAAACATGCGTGTCACTCCAGCACGTAAATCTTATTATATCGTATCAGGGGCATTTGACGAATTATAACATTTTCCTTGATGCCAAGAAACTCTGTCTCTGTCTGTAAATTCTGCAAAAAAACCGTGCCTCTGGCGCAAAATGTCCGATGATTTTCATGGATATTCATGAATTGTTCGTATCCGTATTCACCGCAAACTACTCCAGCTGAAGACATGTATATTTTTTATCATGCTTCATTTTAAGGATTATCCCCGAGCTAGTAGAGAATGGGAATATGGCGCATGGATTTTTTCCTCGTGTCGTTCCCGGCGACACACATGACACAGATTATGCTGACATATAATGATATTCTTGCTCACGCAAGACATTTTTATGACTAGCGTTAACCCACGGATATTGTAGGATACCTAATATAACATGCTAATGTAACAAGTTCGTGCCTTGAGAACAAGCTTGAAGAACATGTTAAAACTACTAAATAACTTGTTCATCTCGGAGCGAAAGGTTGGTTTTACATTCTCATTCAGAGAATTTGCTACTGGATATTATGTCTGCAATTTCATTTCAACTTTCTGCTGTTATCATCAAAGTATATTCATTTTCATTTTAAGATTCCATTGCAGATTTTATAGGTATCTACGAGTGTCAGCGTGCAATATTCCATAAGTGAATTTCATGCTTCGGAGAAAGTCTGATTACCGATCTGGTTAAAATGACTGAAAGTAATATTCATCTTATGTGCTATCATTTTAAAACTATTCGTCCAACTAATAGATTTACAAAGACAGTATTACCTGCTCTAATGTCCAACTGGTTATGGAATATTTTGTGTTACTTACGTAATGTAGAATTATTCGCTTCCTTGTTGCCACTATATCCATCTCCCACCTCGATTTGTGTGATGGCAGTACCAAAGATTAGGAAGAGGGTGTAGATTACAGCCGGTTTGAAGGGCTCCATCTGAAAATTTTTAGAAGAAATGCCCAATGTAAATATTATTGATATTCTTATGCGAAAATAATGAGACATAAATATTTACACACATGTAACCAAAAATGTTTGTTTACATTGGCCATTTAGTAGGGTCGCAGTCAAATTGCAAAATAAACATGTTTGGCGAAAGTTAATTATCATCAGTGCACACTTTTTTCTTCGTTACGAATACTTTTTCTGGTAAAAAATATCTCTCTGAAATTTCCAGGTCATGTTAAAATTGCAAAGTAAACTCTATATTGAGTATTTCATTCCATGTAGGTTTGCATTGTTTTTTCTAGAATTAGCGGAATTCACGAGCTAGTGACGTGATATAGGTCATTGAATGATGATTCCTTTACTTTAATATTTGAAACAATCCATGGAAGTTACATGTGGATAGGTCCATTTTTCATGCTTGTTGTAGGCCCATAACTGCTGCTGTGATAAATAATGTAATCTGTTCGCTCTCGATGCGGATCCATTCAGTCCCCCATCGTTTGGTTGAATTATGAAAAAGTTACCACAAGCGATTAAATTCCACTAGTTTTTCAATGCATGAAATGAGTTTCCAGAGACCTGACTTTGTAGGATAAATATGATTTCAACAATTTGCTGCCGTTTTGGTTTTCGGTTTATTCTGGCATACATAATAAACATGGCAGGGTTTTTCCCGTTGGATTGGAGCTCATGTTGGGAATGAGGATTCCCACTTCCCACAAAAGATTTACTATGGAGCATGTAAGTAAATTATGCACGAAAAATAAAGGTTTTTATCATATTTTGTAGGTTCATATACCCATACATATATGAAATGGTATTGTCAACAAGTACACTGCTCTGTTGAAAATGTTTCGGGTTTCCTGTTTCCGTTCAATACACTCGAGTGAAATATTTTGGAAGTACAAAGCGAACAAATTGCGTCTCCATTTTCAATGATGTACATACATAGTATTAGCCAACAACGAGTATGATTGTAATTTGTAATTATTGCCAAAGGATACTTTAAGCTTGAGGCGTGTGATTTTGATCTTTGTAAAAACTTTGTATTAACATACAATATAGCCATACAAGATCGGGATAATTATACCAAATCATATCACTACTAATGACGTATGTGCAACATTCATGCTGAGAAAATCTCACGGGTTTCATAAATGAAACATTAGATTAAAGTCAAACAAAGTTGTACAAAGGAATTTTTGAGCATGCCCTTTAGATTTTTATTGGATTCGAATCAAATTCAATGGGACTTTTACTCTTTCCGTGTCGAGTTTATTGAATTTTGTTGCAATTATCAAGGATTTTTATGTAGATGAAGGATTTATTTGAAAGAGAAAGATTGCATTTTTCTCATAAGCTGATGTGATACCTACAACTTTTAATGGATTTGTTCCTTTGCTTTCACTTGGAATCGGTTGAAAATTGCGTCAATCAAGCCACTGCGAGTAAGTGCGGCTCTTGCTGAAGTACTAAAAATATCCCAGTATTTTGTTTTAATGCTTTATGATGTCCAGATAAGATTTCGCTGCAGCAAAATAAAACTTTCCACGATGAAAAAAACACGGACAAAGAAATCAGATACCAGCAATATTTTTAAGTTTTTTTTTTGTGAAGTGGCTGGAAAAAATAAATAAAAATGGAAGTCACGTCCGGTCTAAAAACATATTTACAGGATTATCCATATAACTCCTTGCCCATTCTCATATGAAACGCTATTTCTTGTATTTTAATTTGATATGCTTGTATGCTGACTATAAACTTAGATTACCAAATAGGTACACAAGGATTTTCTCCTCAACATATGCTACACTTTTGGGAAACAAAGGTTACATGAATATGCAGGAAGCATTCAACCTGAATTGTTTATTTAATAAGAACATACCCACGCAATATTTGCATTATTGCCGAGTTTGCACAATATTATTTTTCAATTCCTTCAGTTAAAAAATAGGCAGCTTTTGTTCTGATGGTGGTAGCAGTGTTAACAAAAAATGCAAAACGTCCGACCATATTTTTGCAAACATGACAAACATTGCCAATTGGGGTGCATGGATTTTTATACAAGACGCTAATTCGGGAGCAGGAAGGATTTGCATAGGTATATAGCAAGAGGAAATGCTGTGCCCTTTACCAAAAGCAATTTACCAAAAGGCTCATATGCACAAAGACCAATTAGCTAGATGTAGTTGTGATAAGCCCCCTTGTAATTTGTCTTCCAAGTAGTGGAGAACATGGTTTTCATCGTATTAGCATTTGGGTGGCATTATTATGAATATGTAGTTTCATTACAAATCGCAAATCCCATTTATGACTACCTTTCTGATCAACTTTGAAAGGTTGAAGCAGGCGGCGCATATTGGACTAACTATAAGTGAAAGGACTTCCAGCTCCGGTTTAAGCTCCAATCTAGTGACGTGTTTGCGTTCGTGTTCGAATTTCATAAAGAGCCTCTCTACTTTTTATTATACGATGACTATCGATTAACAGTAGTTATTTTGTGCTTTTACGTTCACCTTGAACGAGGTCACTTAATTACCTCAGCTAACTGCATGGAAAATAAAACACGACATGAAACAGCTAATTTAAAACCAGCAGGGCACACCGCACGATTGCATTGGAATTGTTGAGAAAACTGTGTATCGAAGTGAAATGAAATGGGAAATTGAACTATAATCCAGTTTATACCCAATATTAAAAAATCTATCCTATCAATAACTTAACTTGGAGAAGGAGCGGAAAAGCGTTATTGAAACAATGTTATTATCTGAAATTATATGGGATTGTTTAGGGAAATCGCACCCATTACAAAAATGCTTGAGAAAAAGAGTAAAAAACCAATAACACTTTTATGGCAATTTTTGCAAGTTAATCCTTTTTTTTCCTAATTCCATATCACCCTTTCCTGTCTTGGTCTCTTCGAGTGAGCCACATTATTTTTTGCATACAAGTCCAACCCGTTCCAAATGAAAGGTAAAAAAAAGAATTAGGTCTGTACGTCTAGTACTTTCTCCAGCTGTTTATGGCTAATACATCATTGTTACAGCTGATGGTTCTCTGATGACCTTTCATGTCCTTTTTGAACCGTACCACTTTATAAAACACATTTGCATCATGGGCCTGCTTGAACTGGCGGAGAAGGGGAAGGCAATTTTTCTATTTATTGTTATTTGAGAGGGTACATGGTAATGACTTAATGCTCCTGTAATGTAATGCGGACTTTCATCCCGGCATAAAACAAGCCAGGAAATGAAATAAAATGTTCGTATTTCTACCGTATGAATGCGCTTTTACTCCTTCACACCTTTTAAACAGAAGGTAAAATGAAACGTTATGCCAGCCCCCATCCATATAGAATTTTTATTTTATCTCGTCAATCGTCCTACATTTTAACCTCTGAATAGGGTTTTTTATGCTTTATGCGAATAAAAGCGGATATTTTTAAAACAGCCATTCCTAAATAGTATAAATAAACAAAATGTTGCTGTTACTGACTGTCGACTTTCCATGTCGTTTTCATCAACCACTCGCGTAGCCGAGTTGGTCGTGGATCGGGGAAGGAACAAGAATTACAGCTAAACATGTAACAATTTCCAGTTTTTACAAGTGGAAGTCAAAAGGCTGAGGAAAAAGTTTTTTTAGTGGAGCTCCCAACTGATTGCTAGCAAGTGAGGATTGAGCAGCACTCCCAGCAGCTATAATAGATGTAGAAGTTTAACCTTTCACACAGCCCAACACAGACCGTGTTGTTCCATATACCTAAAGGGAAAACTGGTTCAGGGAAAGTGAGCAAGAGAGGAAAAGGGAGGGAAAAGTGGGATAAGCAACTTTAATGGCTCTAATATTGACTTATTTAACGAAGGTAGTGGCGTTGATAGATTACTTCATGCCGAGCCATATGCATAAGTAAAGGACTTATATATATTTAACTAAAGTTGATAAATATGTGATATAAAATGCTACATTGGATGGAGGAGAAAGTAGCGGATAATGTTCAATGGTGGTGGAAAAATTTGCTTAATAGTTCCACACACATAGCTCAATTTATTCTGCCTAAAAGACCCATTCTGATATTGTGGAATTGTGGAAAGTTGGGAAAATAAGAGTAAAAAGCGTTTTCATAGACTTGCGAGATGTGTGCAAATCCAAACAACCAGATTAGGACTCAAACCCAACTATATAAATGTAAATAAGTGTAATACTGGCATATTACTTAAATACTGATAACTGTAATCAGAGGCTTTGCTAGTTTCATTCCTTCCCTGGCAAAAAAAATATTCCCCGCTTCTCCACCGCCACAGCCCTATCGTCCTGTCCTGAATTCTGACCTTAATATTAGTTGGTTTAAAATTGTAAGGCACGAAGAGGCGAATTGTTTTTGTTTTGATAACGAGAAACCAGTAATACTTTATGGGAGGTAAGTATACCTCACTACATGGTTGATTACTGGAGTGTAATATGCATAAATAAGCGGGTTTGTAATTTTGTATGAGAGGGTGGCATTTTATTAAGTAAAGCTGAGTAAGAGGTTGATGAACGATATTGCTAATCCCCTCGTTTTTCGGAACAATATATCTCAGTTGGTGTTTGAGAACTCATTCATTCCTAAGATGCCTTCTTATTATGTTTTTTCAAGAATATATTTTTCTTATATATTATTCAAGAATAAGAATTTCTTATAAGAATATATTATTCAAGAATATAAAAAAAATCAACATGAGCTAAGGATTTGCAGTAAAAGGAAAGTTATGTTTGGCAAAGTGTAAAGCGGCTGGGTTAAAACCATGATGTAAAACATAAAGGGAGGGGTAGAATCAGCTAATTTTTTTACTTGCGTAAACTTTCTTTTTTCCTAATCTTAAAACATTAGAAGTTTTTACAATGGAATATTGAGAGAAAAAGTCCACATTTTATACTTTCTCCTTCCATTCTTGAAAATTGCCGATACGGTTTTTGGAAAGTAGAGAAGTATTTTAACCGCCACAAGAAAAAACAGCAACTCTTGTTTCAATTACTTTCCTGTTACCTCCCTTTCTCCCAATTTCATTGGGGGGTAAAGAGTAAACAGGTAGGTAAATAGTGGGTCACGCTTTGCAAATCTAAGAAAGTTTTTTACTACGCTGAGACTGGGTACCGATATCAATTACATTGTTTTACCTTGATGGGCAGTTATAGGATGTTCCGATGTTGATTTTGAAATGTATTTATCAGTTTTTGGAGAAAGTGTCTAGTTTGGGGTTAGTTTTTTGTAATAATGCAGCACGTAAAGTAAATAAATAACCACAAAGATTAGTCTTCTAGGAAAATTTTGACCAAATTACTGAAATTGTTTGAAATACATAAACTATATAATTTGCTTCTAAAGGTATGAGAAAAAAGTTTTGAGACTTTCTTCTGTGATAATAAATCCCCCGAAAATCTGATATGGAGGAAAGACCTACCTACTTTGCTAAAACTACTCCCACTAGGAGGTTTTGCATTCACTGGTTCATTAATCGGAAGAGGATTTTGGCATGTCTACAAGAGAACGTTTTCTGGTGTCATGGAATGAACATTTAGCGTAGCACCCAAAAGTACGTTTCTTTATTGGGGGAAATATGTTCAAAACCGAATGTTTTTGCTGTTTGCTTGTTTTTAACAAATAGTTTGCTAAGATCTAATAGAAAGGAATTGATGACAGGCTAGTTGTCCTCGTCAATATTTACCCCTTCTTAAAACATTCCTGGTCGTGGTCATATAAAAACGTTCCCTCAATATTGGCTGCATCAGAAGTAACTTTTTTTTGGTCTAATATATAAGTACATCAAAGGGATACAAAGTTTCTTATTGACTTTTTTCCCTATTAAAGATACAAGAAAGTTAAAGGAAGATAATAGGTGGAAGAAAGGATCGAGGAAATTCAAAGCATGTGTTCCCCTTCCTTTCTAAATAAATTGATCATAATTAATAGAATAACGTAGCTGAAATCAAAACTACCAAATTATTGAATTGTATGAATAATATT
>JAQGAG010000188.1:0-21345 GCA_034696835.1 Lepidocyrtus lignorum
GGAAATTTCGTCACCATCATCGGCTTCCAGTTTCCTATGAGCTTTGCTTTCAACATGCTCAATGTTCATGTTCAGATCTCCATGTAAGAAAGTTTTAATAGTGGAGTGCACCATTTTTAATTGTAGCTTTTACTTACTAAACCTCTTCCTTTCTCTCTCCATTCTTTCTTAAGTTCTCTTAAGTGTAAGATTGGAGGAAAGAAACAAGTTGAATTGTACTATGTAATTGTAATAAAAATGCAATGTTATTTTATTATGCCTTTTCTCTCCGTAATTACGCCAACTTTTAGCCTTGCGTTTGTTTCTTTACGTCTGGCACGAAATGGGAGAACTACTTAAATAACATGAGCTTCTTGTTATATGCTGTTCTTCATACGCATTTCAAGAACGTGTTAGGCTGATTGGCTTTCTCTGGGTGACTTTGACTGGTAGTAATTGTCCGAAGGTTTTCTCCCTACCATGTAACGCTCATATTGCTGTAATAGGTTTACTTAACTTAACATGCACAATGAATTTAATATTGACCTCATTGACATCTATTAAAATGTCATTTGCATATATAATTCAGATAAAATAGGTAATCAAAATGCATATGTTCAATGTTCCCAATTTATTAAACCATTCATTCCAATTATAGTACGGATCGTAGATTTGAGACAGAGACCGAACAAGTCAATTGAGAATTTTGTGAATTGAATTAGGATCTACTTTTTAGTTTTAATTGTTTATTTGAAACTCCATTTTGTTAATTATTCGTCCTGTAACTAATAAAAAGATTTAAACTGCCTTCTAACCGTCGTGTTGAGTCTGTTATTTTAGGATAAAGCGTGAAATGAAAAGCATTTTATCGACAAGTAAGGTCCAAAGCTAGAATAGCGCTCGATCGTCAAGTTTTAAAACAGTTATCTTTGTGGAAAGTTGCTTGGAATAGTTAGTAAATTAACTTCACCCTCGATTACTCTGGCAAACCCGAATATCGGATTTTTAGTGTTAGCCTTATCAGCGACATTAATTAATGCTGCAGTTATCATCGTATAACATATTTCCCCATTCAGCAGAATTCAAATCAATCAAGTTTGCCAATACAGCAATTTCCGGCCAATGTAATCCTAAAACTATTTGGATTCAATCCGTATTACATTTATCCGCATAAAATTACCCATATCTCTTAATTCCTCTCTTAATTCCTAATTACATATTTATATTTCGTATTCCTCCGACCCATCTGTCTTTATATCAACTTCCGATACTAAATGCGACATAAATATACAGCTTTGTACTTTTGTACTCATTTCCCACATAATGACTTGTCCGGCATCTAGTAAGAAAACCTCTACAAAATTTCGTAAACTCAACATTTGTAATCAGAAGAGGTAAGATCCAGCCTGGATTTCTCCATGTAACTGGAGCACCCCTTCCCCTCTGAAATACACATTACAAGCCGTGAATGAATAAAAAAACGCAAGTAGAATATCATGAAGGGATAAACCAAAAAAGAAACTAAAAATTGTAGAATTGTAGAATACATAAGGAGAAGAAAGCAATTTGCTAGAAGACGGGAAGCCAATTCCATGCATATTTCAGAAAGGAAATGGACTATTTCGAAATGGCTCCATTTTTTCTTGGATTTTTCACACACTCCAAGATGAGATGGTATGGATTCACACACTCTCCTCCCTAAGTTTACTTATAGTTAGGTACCCTTTTCCACCACCGGCAAGAGCGTTCCCTTCACACAAAACTACCTATCTAAACATTATTTCCAATCCAAATGTGAGAAAAAAGCAGTCATCCCAGTCGAGCAACAAAAGCAACTATTCAATGCAATGGAAATCCTTGGGAAAAAAATTCGTTTCTTCTTTCACTCCACTTCTTCTGGAATTATTTTTCTCTCTCTATTTCGTAGTCTAGTCTCTTTTCGACTTGGATAATATGGTGATATCATAACACCTACATATAATGCGTAAAAAGTCAACAGCCACAGTGACTAGTCCTCTTATTCCCTCTGAGGAAGGAAATCTGCCACCATAGGTGGAATATAAACGTCACTTTCCCCACTCGACTTATCTTTTTCTTCAAGAGAACTTGATATGAATGGGCGAGCAGGGGTATACTATTCAAAGAAGGAAATGATGTAAATGTTGAATAAGCAGTGCTTATACATACACCCCCGAAATCGAACCCACCCACATAAAGGGAGGCCTTCTTGTACTGGTCTGGTCTGGTGCTCAAACAAGGATATCATATCACATCATCATCCTCATTCTCCGAAACAGTAATGTTCCGAGTGTTCATACGTTATTAAGAATGTTTTCTCCTTTGTCTCCCTATTTTCAAGTTAACTCTCCGAGAAAAAAATATATATTACTTCAAGTAAATGTCTACATTCTCCAGAATTTACAGTACACACCGGCATCCTTGTGACGCTGGAGGAGATGACTGGGAATGGTGGGAACGGAAGATAAAGTAAATACAAAAACATAAAAATAACAAGAGAAAGGGAAGGAAAAAGAGGAGAGGGAAACTGGGAAAAAATATATTCATTCTTCAGAGAACAATTCCATATTACAAATGACACCATAGGGTGAACAAAATGGGGGGAAATGGATGGAAAAATAGGAAGAGGAATGTATCCTTTTTCCTCCCTGGCCCTTTCCCTTCAACTTTCAGTTGACAACATAAGCACAGGGAAAACCGGGAATATTACCGTTTTTTCTCCCGAAATGTGCGTAGTTATGCGTATCAGTAGCTGTAATATTACATGGGAATAGTAATAAACTGAATTGAATAGGATAGGGCAATGTGAGCAAAGGGATGCTGATGAAGTCAGTGGAGGAATAACATTCCATCCCGGGAAAACAAACAGTGGGGAATGGTGGAGAGGAGTTAACTCACTGGAGATTTTTTTCTCGTTACTTATTTTTTTCCAGAGTGAAAGTATAATGGGATAATGCAATTGCACTTGACTGGTGTTTCTTATATCCCACTTCCAATTTGAAGTTATCGGGATGTGAATGGTAGTTGGGCAGTTAAGTGGAAAAAATGTATATTCTTTTGGGAAGTTAAAGCAAGCAGAAGGGACAAAATATGCATTTATGTACATGCGTTCTCCCAAAGAAATATTTTGATAAGGAGGAAAGCGAGAGTTAGCTATAAAGTTGCATGCAAGCAACAGTTCGTGCGTGTGCACTCCACAGCTCCCGGTTTGGGAGCAGGTGTTCCAACTTCCTTCCTGGTCGTGTTTGTCCTGATACCTTTTTGCTCCTGGCATAGAACAAGGAGAATCAGAGGAAGGAAATAAACTTCCTATTTTTTTATTTTACCCTTTTTCGCGCATTAAGTCCTAAAATTGTGCTACAGATTATGTACTAGCGACAAAATAAAACCTTTTGTTTAGGGGAATACTCTGCCAAAGCGTGAGGTTTATGTTGTCCGGTTGTCGTGTTGTCCTCCTTGTCTGCTTTTATTGAAAGGGTTAGGGTTTCATGCTTTCATGAGATGAATACTTGAAATTGCTTGCCTTTATTTTCTTAATGGACTTGACAATTAAGTTTTCTTATGACAATGTGAACAATAATCAATACTGGGGAACATCGAAAAACTAAAGATTTCATACCGAAATTTTTTGTTTTGGGTTTATAGATAGATGCACTAGAACCGCTACTGGACAACATGGATCTGCTAGCATTAATGTCAACAGCTGCCGATTGGAAAAAAATTCGCTTTTAAAATTATACCAAAATATTCACCAAAAACTTTCTTAGTCTCAGATTGTCAAATGCATGCATGGTCGGTCACTATAAAATCAGCTTGCCCTGTAAGCATGCACACATAATTGTACATCAGGTCATCTCTACAGTTTGGCAGCTAACAATTTTATCTGGTAATGTCAAGCCCAAACATAAGCATAAAATCTTGCAGAGAAAAGCGCCCAGATTTTTCTCCCTTCTCCTCCGGCATGTGCCATTATTACTGTACGCCATAACTATGCTCATTTCCAGCCGTAGTTACTCCAATTTCATGAATAAAATATTTGGCTCACGAGCTCTATTATTTATACATTCATGAGTTTTGATGCTTCCCTCTTGCTCTAGTTGTTCTTGTTCTTCACTTATTTCTCTCATTTCGCTCCCTTCCGGATCCAATGGATCTCCATTTCCCCATTCCTTTAAACCATCTATACATACACATAAATAATTAAATGTATGCAATATTATGCATAGTTCTACAACATAAGTACCGTCATCGTCATCATCGTCATCAAAAAACCCAACTAACACCACAGCAAAATGAGAGCAAATGCCTTCTTTCCTTCCAAGACCCCTTCCATGCCTTTTCTCAAGACAGCCCTGCTTGAAGATATTGAAGACAGATATAACGTAAGCCATACATGTCTGCCATTGTCTGATTGCATGTTTTCCACCAAAATAACCATCAAAACAGCCACCGCAACGCAGCCCACCCTTTTCCAGATTCCCTTTCATTTGGATTCCTCGAGAAATCAGCTTCTCTTCAACTTTCTCATCATTTTTATATGCATTGAAAGCTTCTAGCAAGGATCCTTCTATCATTTAAAATTACTGAAAAGAACAACAACCAAACCAACAGCATTTTTCCCCTCTCTCACTCACAGCACCAAATATTTAGACTACGCACATTACCCCGTACTTAAGAGAAAGCATAAATATTTTGAAAAACATTCACCTTTTCACTACCCCAAAACAACATGATATGATTAGGCCAAAATATCCTAGTTGAAGCGAGAAAAGTGGAGAAGGATGGGGAATAATATGAAACATATACCTATGTACATGTTTATATTTTTCGGTCAACATAACATCACCACAATACCATCAGACATTGTCATCTTCATTATCACCAACCACCACGATATTTTCTTCCCAATTTTTACTTCATTTCAAAAAAGGGAAAATATTTAAGGCGTCTGTTAAAATGAGTTCCAATGAACTATAGAACTATATAGCATTTATGAAACCGAATAGTTTACATGCATGCAAAGCTACAAAGCTAGTAGATTGTCTTGCTGTTGAAGGGCCAAAAAAGACAAATTAAGTGAAAGCTCTAATGTAGGCCTAATCTGCAAAAATAATTATATCAATTTTTATTTTTCCAAACATAACATTAGCTGCAAATTCTAGCGACAATAACAACTCATACACATAAATCTCCTAAAAATGTAACAAGCCAAAAATAACTTTCTTTCTCTTTGTTTTGCTCCCTCCCCATTTATTTAGAGATATTGCAAGACTCCCGTTAAAAACGGAAGTGTTAAAGACTTGTCAAGCCCTTGCAAAAAAGCCAAGGATAGACAAAAAAAGGAAGCTTGAACTTAATGCGGTTTATCCTCCAAAAATATGTCCCAACTTGCACTTAGGCATAAGCACATAGCAAAAAGGGAAACATTAAATGAAGCCACTGTGAATATTTTTTGCTCTTCACTCTCTTCTCCTACTTAAAATTTTAAACAAAGGCTAAAGTCAAGGGGGTAGACAGAAAGGAAAATATTCAAAGAAAAAAAAACATCTTAAAAGCTGACTTGACTCAAGAACCAAAAAATGTAAAAAAATATAAAAATAGGGAAAGGCTGAAGATACAAAGAAAAAAACATATCCATTTCAACAATATTATATTCGCGTCCCCTTCTGCATATTTATATTCAGTTTGAACTCATTTCCCTTGGTCTCCCAGTTGGAGTGTCCCAACTGTATATTTTTCCCTTGGAAGCAAAGTCAAGTGCTTTTTTTTCTCACTTTGTCTTGTCCACAGCTGCCAGCTTTAAAAAAACTTGACTTTTTGTTTATTCCATCAATTTCCATACAAAGTGTGGAAGGTCCACTTCAAACAATGCCAAGATAAACAATACTCTATGCAAAGTGCAGCAATGCAGGCATGTCGATGTCGCTGGACACACCAAGTCTGATATGGACTGTGCACAGCTAACGCTAACAAGACATATTTTAAAAAGTAAATATCTTTCGTTTACTTCCCCTATTGACATTTAGCCCAGTTGGGATGGAATTTTAAGGAAAATAGCAAGAGCTACAACTTCGGCATACAAACCATCTTCATTTTAACAATGTTCCTTGTTCTCTTCCAAGTATTTTTATAATGATTCCAGATATGCGGACAAGAAGACCATTTTTGGCTGTGAAGTTTACTTTCCCCCAAGTAATGTATGTTCCATATCGGACAATTTGCAAGACTTGTATATAACTTTAAGTGAGTCTATATAGGCATTTGTGTAAATTGTCGAAACGAGATTCTCCTTCATTTTTACGAGCTGACTGTTAGCCCATTTTACTCCAAGCTTGTTCAAGTCACTCACACAAAATCACCCCGTAAAAAACTCTGACACTTTCTTTTAAAGGCTGTGGGACTACAAAAGTGGAACTGAGGAAGGAGGTTAGCGACCGGCCACCTCTTTAATAAGACGAAGGGGAAAGAAGCTGATGAGTGAACATAGTAGCATAAAATACAACAAGCACATAGAAGGACCTCCCTAACCGATGATGATAGTGGTTATGCCAAGTTTCCGCAATACGAAAAGGGAGAAACCTCTACTTTCCCCAAAACAAATAGTAGAAATTGCGCCTTCTCCTTACTTTTACTACATGACACCAACTCCTCCATCACTGCTTAAACTTCAAGAGGACGAAATAGAAAGCAGAGATTTTTTTAAAAAGAAAAACAGTATCATCAACACATATCCCCTCCGTCATCATCATTTTCGTTTCTCCTTTTTTACATGGAAGTTTTTGTTTGGCTGCATAAAAAATGCTAAACAAGCAGGAAGAAAAAGGAAGATATAAAAGGATTAAGGATTTAGGTAATGCATGCAGTGAAGAAACAAGCTTTACAAGATGATGATGGTGATGTGATGATGATGATGATATGATAAAAAACATAGGAGCAAACAACTGTTGTTGTGAGTGAGGGACTTGGTCGATCTGCGCTTTTGGTATGATCCTTTCCATTTCTTATAAGGCGGTCGGAGGTAAAGGCCCTCTTTTGATGGGAAGAATGGAAAGTTAAGAAAAAAAAGCTGAACATGTATCAGCTCAGAGAACTTTTTTAGAAAGAAAGGATAAAAGGGAAAGATGAGAAAGTCGAGCCCATTTTCGCCCAAAAGACTGAACACTGAAAGCTATAGCCTTTTTCTAGGCATTAGAGATACTAACAAGTAAACAGGGAAGGGAATATTGTTGTTTGGTTTTTCCTTTGGTAATAAAAATAGGCTTGGACTGGAATAAGAACGTAAATTACGTAATGGGATGGGATGCTGTATGCCTTTCTCCAGTCTTGACAGTAGCTTCTGTATGGAAAAACGTTTAAAGTCTGTAACGATAATAATGTATGGATGGGGATGTGGATGGGATGGGATTGAAATGGTCTTTTCCAGTGAACGGTACCCTTTTCTGACGGGAAAGTTAAGTCGTTCCAGTTGCAAACCGAATATCTATGGTTGGAGTGCAGTCTTAAGGATAAAAATGTATTTTTTAAGTGCTCCGAATTTCTCCAGTTTTCCTTGCACTGGACGGAAATATCCACACAGGGATTTGCATGAATCCAACATTAAAGGGGGGAAAGTGGTTTTGTAGAAAGGAAATTGCATGAATGTGTAATATGGATTGATAGGGGAAAGGGGAAGTGGTGAAAATTCCTGATTTTTGGTTTCGTTTTCGTATTTCCACTGACTAAAAGTCAAAACTTGAATGTATCTCTGACTTCCCCGCTGCTCTCTCATCCTATTTGAGTTGGTTTTAGCAGGAATGAGGGGAAAGTCAGATCACATTGGGAAAATAGATGTAAGATAAAAATGGATGCATGCATACACATGCATGCCAATGGAATGGATTGGGATTGGAATTATTGGATTTTAGGAAATGGCTCCGCCATCCAAAGATGGGTTGATCAGAACGATACAAGATTTGATTGTTTTGTATATTTTTAATGGAAGGTTTATTTTGACTTTAGTAGGACTGAGAAAGGGGCTCATGGAAATAAAAGTCATTCATGGTCCCTTTGCGGTCCCATTCCATTCACTTTTGCCTTGTTTAGGTACTTATCAGCACTTATCGATCCCATAATAGTTGAATACCCCCGTATGTTTGTAATGTAATCCTCGTCGACTTCACATTCCATTCCAGATAAGTTCATATAATGCGGAAGCGCGTTGGACAAACTTGAAAAAATAAAGGGAACAAAAAGCTTCCAATTCCAGCCCAATCCTTCCAGCTAACTTTTCCCAATAAAAATCCCTTCAACTTTCATCACTTCCAATTTCCCTTTTTTTCGCACCCCACACACAATTCTGCCCCACTTTTTTTATCTTTCGATTGCATCTTCCGCATTTTGTTCATTTATCCTGTCGTATTAAATATCTTCATGCATGCATGCATGGATGACTTTCTATTCATGAGCTGGAAATTAGGTAGGATAATATAATTGCCAAATATAGAAAACGCCAACCTGCCGCAATCACTCCGCAACCCGGCAAAATTAGGTAAGGAAAAATATATAGGTGGGTGCGGGTACATGAAAGTAGGCTGATATTCTCATTGAGAATCTCGCTCACGGAGAAATTACAATTTCACTCTCAGCATCTTTCCGCATCCATCAAGCTCATCACTATCATGATCTGATCATAAATGGTCATTATCCTTGGTACACGATGGTTCCATAAAAGCAGTACCGGAATTCTATGAATGTATATATTTTTTTTATTTTATCTCATTCCCGAGAGCTATATACCTACCTGGTGTAACATATCTATGGCATATTAATATTCTCCTCGTCTCCTTCTAAAGGCCATCCGGATAACGCGTACGAGCAAAGGAAATACATAGACACCTATTCCAGCTCAGCAGTCAGTAAACCTCTGCATGCAAGTAGGAACATTACATGTATTATCTAACAGTAAAAAGAAAGTAATGTTGAGAGAAAGCAAAAAAAAAAGTTGCATTGTACAAATTTTGGTTTGGAAATGATCTCTTTTTTCAGAACATTCATAACCAGCATAGGCATAAGACATGGAAAGGAAAAAGTCCATTTTCCCAGAATATGATTTTAATTGCGCCCGACTTATATCCCAATCGGCTCTACTTTTCCCTCCACAGAACTAGCTGTTAGTTTAATGACAGCAGCATTTATTTTCCAATTGAGTCAGTATCAGTGTAGGAATCAGTCGGGAAATGGAGATGGAATACTTATGGGGAAGGAAAATGTAAGGGAAAGATGGAGAAAAACAGTTTCTTGTTTTAAACAAGACATTTGAATGCGGAAAGTGTGGGATCGACATGTCCAATTTTACTGTCATTGCATTGCAATATTATTATTATGATGATCATCGGAGTACTAAAAGTCGCAAGAGGATGGAGGAATCCCCAAGATGATGATGGTGTCGCCATATATGTATTGGGTTGGGAGATTGGCGTAAAAAAGTACATTTCGAGGAAATAAGACCAGGACTCCCCTATCCCATGTATCGAAAATAGCATGTACATATCCGCTAAGGCCTTTTTTGGTGGTGAGTAACTAATATAGTTACAAACTCGTGAAGATGTATCCATATCCCATAATATCCAACAACTTTCCCGCATCACATCTCTAATGCAAGCATAACGATATTATTATTGGGTAGGGGAAAAGGATATGTATTTTTTTCTAGTTGAACCGATAATTGTATGAAGCCTTTTAAGTATGAAAAAAAATGTTCCCGTTTTATTGCAATTTCTCTGTTTTCGTTCCTTTTAAAGGAGGTTGGGAGAATAACAGCAAGCTAAAAGGGCTTTCATTGAGATGGGGCTGGATTGAAGACGAGAATACAAAACCACGATCCCATTACGAGTCCCAACTTATGATTATGGAATTATCGAGGACGAAAATAACTGCAGTGACATTGAGAATACAATTAAAAATTGGCAGTTAAATAACTGATCTCTGTAATGGCCTTAATAATAGCTGGCATTTTGAGCGGTGGAATGGATGGTGGATCAGGAAAGCCACTTTAAATTCATGTGGATTCTTACCATATAATTTGGACGTAAGTTTCCAAGTCTGGACTGCAAGGTCTTGCTGTTACTGCTATCGGAAATATTACTCGAGTCCCTAATTATGATACATGCTAGTACGAGATGGAAGAAGGTCAGTTGAATTTTAAAGAAGTCATTTCACAAACAACTAGGTCATGTGTAGGTAGTCGGTTTTTAGATGATGTGGGGCAGGCTACCCGCAATTACAGTAATAATTTTGCTTGATGCTGTGGGCAAACAATTAATGTAATATTTTGAAGAAATGGGATGCGGACTTATGTATGTATAATACATAGGTATGGAATAATACGCACATCCATACGCACAAACCAAAAAGTTCAAAAAAATCGATACCTCCGCACTTTAAACTATAGCTTGGAATAATTTACAGTGTAATAGGCTGGTATAGCTTTAATGCAGCAAGATGCTACAGTACCGTTCATAATTTATCCTATGCTCTGTCTTCCTTCCCCCATGTATGAGGTCAGCTTCAGCCCATTCCTTTGCGTAATATGGTTCTCCTCCACCCATTCATTTTAATAATTTTGACGGGAGTCTCTTCTACAAAAGGAAATCAAACCTCGACAAATCCAAGCTCTATTATTGTCTTGGACCGCACTAATAATAATAAGTTGAAAATCAAGGGGATTTACTAAAAAGGATATATTTTTATAACGATATCACGATCCCAGTGAAAGTGGTCATTCCACAAGAATTTTTTGAACTTCGGAGTTTGGACCATGCTTAGGAGCAATCCGCGTCCAAATCCATATCCCACATTTTCTCGTGCTTTTAGCGGTCCAGATAATGGAAATTTATTTCAAGAAAAAAATCAAAATGGTGAAATCGTGAAGATATTATAATTGATCTTTTATTTTCTTACCACGAAATTTTTCATGATATTGTACTTCCGGATAAAATACAAAATCCAAATGTGGAAAAGCAATTTGATCGAGGTATATCCCGATAGAAATGAGATATTCCGACTGATCTGTAGAATAGGGATAGTAAATCCGCAATAAAAGATTTTTTAACTTGAAAGAATTGCAGGGAAGAAACCCCCTCCACATTAAATAATAATGAGGGTGGATATCCCTGTTCATGTTTTTAGGCAGCGCGTCATTGTAATAAAAGGTCGTGAGGATTGATGACCTCTGAAGTTTCTTCCCCAATCCATATCACAAATGTAGTTGGGGAAAGCTAAAAAATGTAAAGGTATTTTTTCCTCCGTGTCTGTAAATGCGACATTGTACGGGTAATAATAATACTTAGGGAGGAATATAGCCGAGCTTATTCGGTTTTTTTATTACGGAAACGTGAGAATTGCGCTCATTCCTTATGAATGGATATGTTTCGTAAGGGAGGAAAGTGGAGGAGAGAAAGAATCAAAATGTGATTTGCAATATGATTAATGTATTGCTAAAGCGTGAGCATAGACCTTTTTCGGTCTAAAGATAAAAATGAATAAAAAAACTTGCTCAGTCAAATATAGCAAAGTTGCATTTTGAGCAGCTTATCATATCACATCATTTCATATTACAAAATGGGAGTAGAGGGATGAAGGGGAAAATATAACATGAAAGTTTTAAACAAACGGACTGACTAAATGTTTCAACTGGGAAGAAGCTATATTATGCACCCTAATGTGAGCCAGGAATGAGCTCAGCAATTGCAATAAAATGAATATTAAATGGGGTTTTGATAAAGTTGAGAAATTCTGGGTATTTCATCCCTAATCCAAAATAAACCTCATAATAATAATCTGATAACGTGTCGTTAGTTAGAATGTGCACCTGTCGTCTTGTCTTGTTAGTTCTTAAGAAATGGATATAAATTAATGTGTTTGGTAAATGATCGACGATTGATAAAAATTTCTAAAACAATGCTAATTTTAGTTTAGCATTAGATTCAATGTTCCTTAACCTTGCTTATGTAAAGGGTCCATTTAAATTGCACAATCTGCATTTCTCATTGACCAAAACATTGGAGAAAACACACTCATTTCATACATTTTGGGATAACTGGAAGATGAGCATGGATAACATTGCATGGATCCTCATTCACCGACCACCACTGCTCCACTATTCCTATCTCTAAACTTAACCTCTTCACCAAGAGCACAGCCAAAAAGGGAAAATCCTTTCCCCTAAAACTAGAGGCTTCCACCTACTCCCTCCCTCAGTCTGTAACAAGTGCTTGTAGAAGGAGCAACACGCACGCCGTGGGTGTTCGTACGTTTTTTCTCGTGTGTCAAACGCATATAATCATTCCTATACTGTGCTAGTACTAACTCACAACTTTTTCCAAAGGAATCTAGCGCATTGGCTTTGTGCTGCGAAGCTAGAGCCATTCTAGTGAAGCTGTTTACTTGTCAAGTTCAACTTGTTTTCATTCACCGGCATTTTTTCTAAGAAAAGTAATTTATTTATAAAATATATTTTTCGCTTTCTTTTGAGCAAGCTAATCCTAAGCTAGTTCATTGCTCTTGGAGCTCTTTCAATTTATAAATCTTTTCGGGTGTATTTTTAAAGAACAAAAGTGTTTTATCTCATATCGCCCCGCCATTATCCCAACCTGTTCTACCGGTGCATATATATACTCATATGCCTAATATGGATACTTTCTCCCGAGCTACTTTCAAAGTCAAGTCAGGCTTCCCGTGAATGAATTTTGCCAGTGTAATTTAGGCATACCAAAACTTGTTTCCATTTCGGTTCCATTCCGGATCTCTCAATTTTACCACACCAAGTGGATCCCTTCTCAAGAGAGAGAATCCACGAAATACATGCAACAATACAAAGTGGAATAATATATTTCAAGAGAGAAAACTTCATACATTCTTATCTCCCCTACTATATAACATAATCCAAAAATATAATCTATATAAGAACATCATCATCATAACAGATCATAAGAGAAAACCGCCGTTATCACAATCATTATTACCATAGTGGAACGAAATACTCAGGAAAAAAAGGCCCAATCCTCGTGAGAAACCCGGAGAATCCTTTTCTGCCACTCTGGAATTGAGCTCTTGGAAAGTGGCTAATATTCACTGGGTGTGTGGTTTTCCGCCCAAACTCAAACTGGGGGAAAGAGGCAAGTTCTCCACAATAATAAAAAACTATTCCAAAAAGTGAAAGATAATAGAAGGGAAAGTGAAGCCTGCATAGACCCATCATCTTTGCCCAAAATATATATATACTTGAGTACAACTTTCTGTATTCCCACTCATGTACAATTTTCTACTCAGGAAAAGATTAATTGGAGCACAAGCTCCGTGGAAATGATCTCTTCCCTCGGTGGACCCAAACTCGAACAAATTTATTCTGCGAATGTAGTTCACTAACCAGAGAGAGAGAGAAACTACGGAGGAAACAGAAGTTCACCAGAGTTGTAAACAATACACAGACTAACATTTATAAGTGTTGTATTAGTAACTTCACATTTACTCCTTTAGTCCAGTCGATGATATCCACTCTTATCTTATACTTCTTTAAGTGTGATCCTCGCACGTTGTACCACTTTTCCGAGAGAAGAGAAGCCCCTCAACAAAAACTTTTTTTCTTGTTCTTCTCCTCCTCGCGAATTTTTTCTCTAAATGAAACAATAAGGGAGAGTGGAGTGACCAAGGTGGTGAAAGTGGGGAACGTGGTGATGATGCAAATAAATAATTAGTGGGAGAAAAACAACAAAAAATAACCTCTTCCTTCCGGACAATCCAGTTGATTCCCTCTAGAAGAAAATCTACTCTCATCCCTCACCCTCTACACTTTCCATATTTACTTAAAGAAGAGCAAAACCCCACCATAAAAACTTCATCAGGTGGAAACTTATCATATTATCTTCCTTTCTAATGCCCGTGATGAGAAAGTAGTAAAAAAAGTTTGCATAAAAGCCATCAGCATCATCGTGATCCCAGTGAAAGAATGCGGTTTTCTTGTGTATTTACAACTGTTGTGTAATAATCCAACTGTTTTCGCAAACTCCACTAAAAAACTTGGACCATTCACCCATGTCATACAGTTAATCAGATGAGCTCTTGTTTCTCTTCCTGGGAACGGAACCCAAGGCAAGTATTATTTTTTTTTCCTTACTCCAAGCCTCATTTACAAGAAAGGTTCATTTTCATTCTGGAAAGCTAAATCTTTTATGCAGCTACTAACCCAAAACTACTTCCTCACAAGAGTGGGAGCCTATTTTAAATAAAAAAAACTGAGACCGGAGCATACACCTCCTCTCCATCTTTTGTACTAATGCCCCATGCAGTAAATTTTACATAATAGTTTTACGAGCATTGTTACTACCGCCATATTCATACGTTGTATTTCTTTCGCGTATAAAAAGGAGCAACACAACAGAAGCCTCTTTTGCAGGTTTACTCTGGAGGAAAGAGAAATCAGAAGTAAGCCAATTTTCAGTGAAAGCACTTTCTCCTCGTTAAGAAGTACAACTTAGGTACAGGCAACGCCAGCGAGTTACTCTTTTTTATGTGTGTATGGTTGTGCTAGATTTTTGGGGAAGGGGAAAGCAAAAAAATCACCCTAGAATAAATATACATCCTTTTAACAAAAATCTACATCTTACAAGAGTAGCTTTTGTCTCAAAAGAATAAAAATCAAGGAGGAGGGCATGAATAATGCACTAACGACAAGAGGAAAAATGTGGGTAATAATGAAGAATGCATTGGTAATGTAAAGTGTTCTCTAAAGCCGTTTCGAAGAGACTTGGCTTGTACATTTTTGTAAAGGCAATAAAAATAGAAGGAGGTGAACGAAAAGAGAACAAGGTACATATAAAGAATCTCGGTTAAGAATTTTCATTTGAGTACATTTATAAAACCTACTGCTTATACCTCCTCACATGAATTATAAATAGCTACTGAGCAATACCGGATTTTGTGCTGTAGGAAAAAGTGCGTGATTTCCGGTGTGTAAATAAAAAATAAACATACACACACATATCCTTCCTGGAAAAGAGGTTAATGGGAAGGAGAGAAAATAAGGGAAATGTTTATTTTCCATTTTAAATTGAACCGGTGCCCAAAAAAATTAAAAACGTGTGTGTGCGTTTTTGCTCCATCTAGAATAAGTTGCGACTTATTGACCTTGTCCCCAAAAAGGAGTGATTAATGAACTTATGAATAAAAAAAAATATTTTGTGATGGTTGTGAAGAAAACTCGAGTACTTTCCTCGTGTTTTGACAGCTACCGATCGTGAAAGTGCAAGTAGGTATATCCGGAACATTTCCAACTAGAAAACCAAATTTAACAAATGGCCCCATCTACGATTAGTTAATCTTAGGAAGTTTGCGTTAGTATGAGAATAACTCGACTTAAGTTACTTCAAGTCCCACACTTAATAACGATAAATCTTTTCCTTGAAAGATATAAATCATCTAGGGGAAAACTTTTCAAATCTGGTAGATAAGTTGGTGTGCAGTGAAAGCAACAGAAATGAACTTTTAAACCACCTGCGTAACCAGCGAGCAAGTGTTGTAAATTATACAACTTGTAGTAGTTATACAAACGAATCAACTTCCAAACACCCCTTAATTATTAAGGTGAGCTGAAATTTTAACAAATTAGTTTATGCCCGTTCCACACGGACTAGTTGAGGGAACATCACGTACGCAATGCATTTTGGTATTCTATATGCCTACTCCATATCAAATAGTGTCCGGTTCGGTCAAGGACTTAAGATTGGAGAGGGAAATCGGGTGCATGGGTCATTAATTATTGGCAATAGAAAAGAGAGTGGAATGAAAAGGTGATTTATTTAATGAGCTAGGCAATAATTAACTTCTTTACTCCTGCAGGTAGCTCTTTGTAAAAAATGCATTGGGTAAAACATATTTACCTATGTCATGAAGTAGAAGGCATCTGGGTTAGACTCACCTGAACAACACAAAAATTAATGATTGGTTGACTTTTTAGTTATTCTAGTCGATTTGACTTCGTCAATTCAAGGCTGAACATGTATGGTCTGAAACTTTTTTTTACAAAACATTTCGTTGGTTGTTTTATTTTTGTCTATTGCTAACCTCGGTGTTTCATTTTTCGTCCTCCTTTTTCTATCTCTAATTCAGCATAACAATGTAAACAAGAATGACCAAATGGTTATAAATGATCTATGGCTAGTTTAAATCCACAAGGCTCATTTAACATGATAATAATATATGATGACTAGGAGGGTGGATAAACGGAAGAAAGCAAAAATCCTTCCGTCATTGTACTTATTGAAGAGTGTCATTTGACATTGGCAACTTTATTTCTCCCAACTTGACTTTAGAGAACAGGAAATATATCTTCTAACTTATAGTACAATTTTGCATGAAGAGGGAACTGGACACTTCACTTTGTTAAAATGTTCCATGTTTTGACCCTATCAATGCGCATTCAACCTCATCATCGCACTATCTATTATATCATATACCTATGCATAGCCAGAGCAAAGAGCAAAGTTTTCCGGTGCCCTCCTATTCACTTCCTCTATTTAAAATGATGGTCCCCTCCGACAGAGCGAAAGTGGTTCTCATCTTCAATCTAACTATGCACTACAAGCCTACCTATACTTTATATCTTCTCAACTTGAAACCATTTTGGTTGTGATATGATGCTTTATGTCGTTGGTGAGGAGACCCATTGAAAAGTAACCACGAGGAAAGTTGACTCACCCAACCCACTCCGTCCTCTCTCCTTTTCCCGGAATTTATTATTCCATATATAAAATACAAAGTTGTTCCCTTTGATTTTGACTTGCGGAGCATAAAATAAAAAAGGGTGAAAATGAAAATTGTGTGATATTTTGAGGCTGCACAATTACAAAGATAAATATTACGCCATTATAATGATAATGATGAGGATAGTCATCCTTTTGCCGCAGCATCATTATAAAGTAACATGGACAAAAGGAATACATTTTAACTTACGCAATTTTTAACGTCCTCTAGACCGATTTATGTTTCAAAAGGATATTATATTATGGCTCATGAAAGATAGCCCGTGGCGGGTGGACATAATCACAACCTACATAATAATATACAGCATTGACTATAACATAACCGCTTTGAACTTTGAACTCTTTTGCTCATTTATACCCAAAAAAGTTTAATGTCCACTTTAAGTAGTAAAATGCTTCTCAAGCGTTGGTGTACAGCCCAGACCACATACATTTTAGGCCTGTTTTACGCACACACAAAACAATGCGTAAGCTACTATAGTCTTCTTCTGAAAAAAAGTTTATCCTTTCCAACTACATAAAAGAACCCTGCTCTTCATCTCTCACTATCATCATCATGCTTTTTTTTGTAATCATGGCTTTATTCAGAGTGAAAATTTTGCTTTTCACTTTTCTCCCGTTAACTCTTTCGGTCAGTTTTAAAAAGAGCAAGCAGGGCAAAAAACCCGTACAAGACACAATGACGGCACAATGCTTTACCCTCCATTCATTATCCCCTTCCATTGAAACTGCTGGTTTTTCCCTTTTTTCATTACATCCTTTCAGCCCATTGCCCACTTTAGTGTTTTCCACTCATTCACTCCATTAAACAAAAAGCTAGCAAGTAAATAGCACACAAACCATACATGTATGGGGCTAGCAGGCCACCCAGAAATGGGACAAACATTTCCTAATGAAAAGAGTGATCAAGAGGCATATCCATGTCCAATTTTCTTCACTCTGCTTACACTCCACCAGCCACAAACAGCAACAGTCAACACTGTCTACTCGATCTCTTGATGACTTTATATGACTAGGCCCGTTTTAATGGAGGGATCGCATCAACACCCTTTTGTTAGTTTCTCCTCAAATAATGATACCGCCCAAGCAAGCAGAAGCCCCTTCATCACATATAGCTCAACCAACACCAGCGCAGTTGATAAGGCCCATCATCATTATCATCTTCAACATCACAATTATGCTTCGCTTCGTTCTTTCTCCTCTTGTGGCATTTTTTGTGGCAAACATAAAATGTCAACAACGAGGGATATAACAGTTTCCATTTTTATCCTTTCTCAAATGTCTTTAAGTCGGGTTTTAAGAACTAGCCAGGAAGAATGCAGTCTTGAATAGCAATAATAATGTGATTTTTTCTTCCCTTTTTTGAAATTCCGTATTCACACGATGTACCCGGGTAAGATCATCTGCATCCCATAATGATAAGCGGGTACGTTGACGCCTTTCTCGACGGGTGATGATTATGTTGAAGATGATCAAGCCTTTTTTGCCGTCTTGTTGAGGAAGTCGTTTGTTAGGGAAAAAGGAGCTGTTGATTCCGTTTAATCTCCTATGGAGTTGGAGTATCATCCGCCTCTTGAAATTTCATGATGTTGTATAATCATGATAACATCCTCTTATTATAATAATAATAATGAGGATAATCATAGAAAAAGATGCCTCAGTGGGTTGGATGATGGGCTCAAGCTGGTGGAGGATATTAGAATGATGATGAGTTTTTTTTCGCGAGCACATTTTTATAACTGGAATGATCCACCCCTTGTTTCATCAAGTAAATTAATGCATCAGCTAAACAACTGTTTTCATGACTCTTATTTTAAGGATCGATATCAGCTCGTTCGCTTTCTCGTTGGTATAAAGTAAAGCAGAGGGATTTATTTACCCCATACATCATCGTCATCAACATCATCCTCATCATCATGTAAATAATATTCCAAGAATATATCCTCTCATTGTTTTAAGTACTGCAGTCGGGGAAAATTTAAGAATAACTTTTGATGCATTACACTCATTTTGGACTTCATTCATCATCATCAAATTCAAAGTAATATATGATGTAGGATGAAAATAGCGGGGATGGATTGGATAGAAATGGAACAGGGTACGGTTGCTGAGATAGGAATGAATGGAGGTTATAATATGTAAGCAAAGTCAGATTGAGAAAAATATGAAGAAACAAATTTTGCAACTCCAAAGAAACTTTAACAAAAATTCAAGAAACTTGTTAATGACCGACACCAGTACTTTTTGTAAATATGTTGCAGAAATCTCGACTTAGGAAGATATTGGGTACATCCGGGTAGCATCGATAAATTATGGCGAACAAGTCAGTATGTGTGTGTGCTTGTGAGTGTTTTTGCCTCATGGGTTTAATTGAACTTTATCAACTGCCAAATATTACGGTGGACGTCAAACGTTTTTTGCTCACTTCAGTTGAGGACCATTATACACGTATAATCTGTGCTTAAGGAAAGTTAATATCTGTAACGCTAAAAGCAATTCACATTTAAATACTCGTTCAATTGAAAAAATAGGCAAGTTATTTATCAAATTCCCTACCCGTTTCTAATATGTACAAGTAATAACGGGGTTTACACTCTGGAGGTAGGAACCACACTCCCATTTTTCATTTTTTTAAATAGAAGGTTTCATTTCTCGTTCTATTAAATTCTCACCATTATATTCTGTCCTTGAGTGAAATCAGAGAAAAGTACATACCTAGCTGAGTTTGTATGTTGTACCTAGGACCAAATCAGTGATCAAGATCACAGATGTAGGCAAGGCCATATATTTAAATATAGCTTTTAAGCTCCAATTTTATTCCTGACAAGGAAAGTTTTTCTCGTGTGGCAGAAATGCATAGAGCAACAAGCCTTTTTTTTTATTTCCATGAATAGGATTAATGAATGGTTTTCACTTAAAAGATGATGGATAAATTCTATAAAAAATACATCAACCTAGTCATATATACTCTAGCTCCCGGGTTTTAATAGAAACTACCTATATGCGTTCCCCTTCCATTTCTCCAGTTTTTTTCATCCTTTTCATTCCCTACTCATATTGTTCTTTACCGTACACAAGCAATGTACATCATTGTGAAAACATGCTGACTACGAAAAGTCTCAGAGTTCCCATCGAACTATAGCTGGAAAAGAGGTTTTCCCTGGATGCTCATTTATTAGCCAGGGTAATATTTTAAATGGATGAAAAAGCAGAGACACCCGACCAGTGAGACAGCATCACGAGACAAGTAAGCTTAAACAGGAGGATGATGGGAAATAGAACCAGAGAAAAAGCTGTTGAGCCTTGAAACTTTTTTATTCCTTTCTTCTCAAAAAACTCTATTTTGAATAGATTATCATCGTTTTAAAGTGCCTTTTTATTATTTCTTATTGGTCTATAAAAATATGCATAGTTTCCTACATTGGATACAAAGAGGATGTTGAGGATGAATACTCCGGGTTATATTGCTGACAAGAAATTGTTTAAAGTGGGAAAGGGCCTGTCCTCAGAGACGTGTTTTTTATCTACCTGAACATGCATTTTAACGAAAACCGGCTTGGATCATTCCTTTTTTATTCGCTTGGCTCATATGTCTCCTCAATAGAATAACATGTGGAATTGTGGAGGAACTTTAAGCGGTTTTGTGTCCCTGTTCGATGCGATGCGACTCCAAAATGTCTGGCGATGCTCGACGACGAAACTTATGGAGGATGTCTGAAGAAAGTGTAAAAGGTTTTTCCAGCTAAAGTTATATAATGTGTGCACCACCCAAAATCACACACTTTTATGCATACTTTATTGTTATCATCACCATCATATCATCCTGAGGAGGAAGAAGGGAGCGTAACGTACAAAAGCGGAAATTAACGCCAGGGGGTGTATCCGATCTTTTTAAAAAAAGATTTTTGATAGGGAAATATATCGTTTTTTACCATTTTGTGTACAGTCGCCTTTGCTTCCTTGAGGGAAAGAATGGAGATATAAGTAGCAAGTTCGATTTATGATAAAGCAGCATAAAATGCTGTTATAAAATATTTATGCAATTTATAAGCATCTAACAAGCAAAGGCCTTTGGGTGCTACCTGAACTAGTCAATTTCAAAATATACGTTTTGTAGAGTTTTCAACGCTGATTACGATGGTGCTTTCATTTGTCTGCAGAAATGAAAATTAGCTAGTTTAAATTGCATTCAAAAGTTTAAAACTAGGTATATTAGTGCTTTGAATGGTCGACTTGGAGTACAATTCAAATTCTAATACGGCTAAAATCAATATTTTTTTGTTAAAATTAGTTTTCCGCGATTTGGAATCAAAATATCGGACAAAATCTCCATTAAAATCGGAGTCCCAGATTAGATCATTTTCTAAAGTGGCCCATGCACCTGTGGTGTAAATTGTAATTGAGATTTTGTCCAATAATTTGATTCCAAAGTGCAGAAAAACTTATTAAAACTCAAAAAAATATTGATTTTAGCCGTATTAGAATTTGAATTGTACTCCAAGTCGACCATTCAAAGCACTAATATACCTAGTTTTAAAGTTTTAAATGCAAT